>PVLA01002639.1:0-255824 GCA_004027455.1 Hydrochoerus hydrochaeris
AGAAAAAAATAGATCAAAGGATTTTTATTGAGGAAAACAAGCATAGAATTACAGCTTACTAGATGTGATGCATTTATGCATTCATAGTAAGTTCAGAGTGCTTTAAGCAGAACTATTTGGTGTCTGAAGGAACTGGAGTCTGTGGTGACCTTAGAGGGTAGTGGGATATAAATTGTAGTTACTCAAATTTTTACAGAAGTTGAATGAGAAAAAACCTTTTGGCTGCATATTTTTGTCAAGTTTGATCAGAATGATAAATACATGTGGGTTGAAATATGTTTCCAATATGACTTAAAGCTTCTTCCTCTCCTTATTAAAATTAGAGGATTAACAATGTACCCATAAACTTATGATGACATTTTTCCCTATTCTATTTACATGCTAAAATAGAAAGTCATTGATTGAAAAATGTGAGGGATTTTTTTTAGATATGAAATATATATTTCACAAATGATAGACCAGATTAAATATAAATACAATGGTTATGGTTTATGTTTGGATATCCCCCGCAATCCGCATGCAGTCATAGAGGTGCCTGAATCTAGCATTTGTGACTGGTTTGTTGTTTAGCACTGGGATTGGTGGGATGAGTGCTGCAGCCACCCAGGAACTGGTGGCTAGCATACAATATAAGGGAAGAAAGGAGGCATGCTTTCCTCATTTTTGTCCCTTTTCACTCTTGTTGTTTGTGGCTACCAAAAACAGTTGCCCTTAGCCATGCCACCTTGCCGTGGAGCCAACTGACTATGGACTGAAGCCTCCAAAAACTGTAAGCAAAACATATTTTTCATAGCCTAATTTTAGGTGTCATGTATTTTGTCTCAGCAGCAAGAGAAAAGTAACCAAAACAACTACTAAGAAATCAATAAAACAGCCAGTAAAGATGTAGTCTATCAACTTTCTGTATCAAAACTCTTTGGACCCCTAAAACATAAAAACTGAATATGAATTTCTGAAAGAGATAGTAAAAGATTACATCCTAGGCATCTGTGACCCAGATAATCCATAAGAATGCTGGGCTAACACTGGACTCAATTTCAGTGATTCCATCAGTTATAGTTCAATTATTTGCAATCTTCTTTTGATCCTTTGTCCCAGTGAAGTCTGAAAGGCAGCTATACATTAATGTTGATTAAATAAACATGGGCTAGCTTTTTCTAACTGATGTAATACACAATGAATTTTATACACATAGTAACCATCAGAGAGGAGAATGTTATCAAATAGAACTTACCAGGAGGGCAAGCATTTTGCCTCAAAAATATTCTAATAATTAATTGATCTCAGCTAGTGGGGTAGACAGGTTTTAATAATAGGTCAGACTTTTGAGGGGGATAAGAAATCAATATTTTCAGATATCTTGATATATTTTAAGAGCATACATGTATTTTATTTATTTATGCATTTCAGAAGATGTTAACTACCACATTATTATGTTTAAATGTACTCTATTAATTTTCGATTCATTTATTATTTCTCCATATTCATTTTCACCTTTAGAAAACTACTTCATTTTTTGTTATGTTTTACAGATTTCCTCAGAGCAAGGAAACACAGAAGCAATCAGTAAAAGACATAATAAAAAATTAAAGCTTGATTCTGAAATAGTTATCAATAATGCCATGTAGGATTCTTGAAATTATTTTTAAAGCTGTATTTTAGAACTCTTGCGAATACTTTAAGCATCTCAAAAATCAAATACACTTTATTTATTCTTTAAGATTGTATGTGTCTTGTTTTAATATAACAATTTCTATGATTAGAAAAAGCAGGAGAATAAGAAATATGGGTCTGTTTTATGTTAATATCTTTGAATGTTGAAGATTTTGTTATAATTTCCCAACTGTAAGCCTGGATTTAATAATATTAGCTAGCATTTGATGAAAAATATGAGCCAAGAAATGTTATAAGAGCTTCTTTAACCCTGAAAACAAATCTAGAAGATCAGTGCCATTATTACACACGTTTGACAGGTAAGAAAACTTAAAGCATTAAAGGGTTTTACCAAGTAAATGTATAGCTAGGATTCATTTGAAGGTGATCCTGATCCAGAGCTCTTAACCATAAGTATTTCTAGTTACATTAGATTCTATGCAAATAGAACTTTTTTTGTGTTTATGAGTTCCTCAGACATTCAAACAAAATTTAAAAAGGTAAAAAAGTAAATTTTATGATTAATTTATTGTTATTTCTGACAAGATATGGTCATTACTTTCAATCATCTTTTTACTTTGCATATGTCCAAGTGGAAAAATATGTATTAGGTTGTACAAACACATTCAGAAACATAATATATAAAGTTGTTTATGTTCATTGTTTTAAGAAGAGACTAAAGCATTTATAGGCCAAGAATATTCCTTAACACATCTTGGCTTGTATTAAATTTTGCAAGTTGTCTTGTCCATTGAAACAGTATCTGTGAATATTGAATAGTGCATAGAATATATTTTTGCAGATGTTCAGTGATATTCATGAATTTCTGCAAACAACCACAAATTTTCCCCTGAGGATTGCCTAATTCTAACTTTGCATATCTGTGAAATATTTTAAAATAAAAGCAGAGTGTCAGAAAATCTTTGGTTCTCTAGGTCTTTCCTTTCTTGACTCCTGGTATTTTATCTCGTGCCCTGGTTTACCATATTTTGCATACATGAATTATGTATTCCTTAAATTAATTTATTTAGCATTTCCTTTGTGAAAAAATTTCCAATATATGAAGTGAAAAAAGTTTTAGAGCAAACACACCACTATTTTGAATCTATATTTTATCAAGTATGTTTCATCACAAATATTTTCAAGTATCCAGCAATCTCACTTTTGATGCATTTCAATATCAGTTGCGGGTAGCTACAATTTGCCCCATATATCTCAGCATGCATATTATTAATCCCAGTTAATTTTGCTTAGTGTTTTTCCTTTATCTAAAATCTGCATAAAATAAATGCAAAAATCTAACTGCACATAACTGACTTTTGATAGAAGTATCTCTATAGTCCAAACTCATATTAAAATTGACATTATTACCATAATTTAAATTCAAGTTTTTAAAATAACTTTTATACCATATTATTTTCTGAATGGCTCTAAGAATTATAGCTATCAACTCTTAAATAGTATATGCATCTCTTTTATCAATTTGGATTATTTTTGGAATATTGAGCCTCGCAAAGTTGAAAAGTATCTCAGGAATCGTATTGCGTCTCACAGAATGCTATTCAAAGGAATATGAAGCTGAAATATACTGCATGGATTAAGTTTCTAAGTCACAACACAGGGGAGGGCAAACCAAATGCAGCCCAGTTATCTCACCAATTATAGGAAACAGAGATCAGTAGTGGGAAAGCAGTATAACTGAGATTTGTATGCCAAAAGAAATGGGAACTACAGAGACAAGAGAGCTTCAGTAATCCATAGAAGGGTTCCCTAGAGTATCTGGCTCAGTACTAACTGCTACATGTGTAAAGAGAACTGCACAAAGCTAGGGAAAGAACCACTAGGAAAGAGTAAGCTAAATAATTCTAGAAGTTTGTTCATAGTGAGGATAATCTGTTTTCTGACTAGCTAAAATGGGAAGCTCTTCCAACACAAGAGGCTAGAAACAGGGTTCTCAGAAGATTTTACTTTAGTGTAACTAACTTAGCCTCAGACTAAACTCTACTCTAGGTGCATTAAAAAAAAAAACCTAAAAGATAGCATGAAAAAAAATTTGATCTGCAGTAGAACTGAACATATTTAAATAAATAAAATCCAGTGCTCCATATCATAAATTTTCAATATTTGGTCTGTTAAAATTAGCACTATTGCACAATCTAACCTAAGAGAAAAACTCTCAACCAATAGAAACAAAATTTGAAATAACAAAGAAGATGAAATCAAGAGAAAATGACCATAAAATAGCTGTTACGAAAGTGCTGCATATCACTTTAAGGTCTGTTGGCCTTGATCAACTGCAAAAATGTTTGACATGATCAAAAAATTTAAAGGACTTATTAACATGACAACACATGAAATATATAAGGTAAATTTTATAGATAAATATCTATACCTTATGTCAAAAATATACTAGCTACAAGTAGCAGCAAATGAAAGCATCATGAAAGTAAAGATCATTATATTTAAAGATTGAGACCATACTTATAAGTGAAATAAATCGAACTCAGGTGTAAATACTGTATTGTCTCCCTAGTGTAAGAAACTGAAAGAATAAATAAATTACAAAATCTTTAATAAATATTGTGAAAGGGTAAGAAACTGTTCAGAGGAAAGCATAACTCAGGTAAAAGGAGGAAAGAAGGAAGAGAAAGGAAAAAAGATATAAATTTGTATATATACATTTAAGATTATTAAGATGATTGTACCAATAATTCTATTAGTTCTTGAACAAAACAGTTAACATCCATAGTGTTAGATCAGTTTTGTATGACTATATCTGTTAATTTGAGTAAGACTTTTGAAGATAACTATGCAAAACAACAAAATTAGTTATGCTCCTATCATCTTTTCTTTTTTTTGAAAGCCTACATTGCTACTGTTTTTGGATCTTTGTTATATTTATTTGACTTTTGTTTCTTGTTTATCTTAGGTTTTGTTTTGTTTTTTCCTCTAATACAGAAAAGATCGATGTACATGTGCAGGCTTATATATGCCTAGAACTTCTCCTAAAAAGTTTACAAGAACTGATTTTATATGTGATGATATGAACAGCTACATTGAAGAAAATGAGACATCATGGTAGCCATTGATGATTTCCTGTCATTTTGTTTTGAAGCCCAATAATGCTTTTATTCTTGGTTTTGATTGGTTTTAATCTGTCTCACTTATTTGATTTTGATATGTATGAAGGTGTGGACAGCTATTTTGAATAAAACAAAAGACATTATGATAGCCATTATTGATTTAGTAGTATCTGGTTTTGAAGGCCCCATAAAGCTTTCACTCTTTTGTTTTGATTACTTTGTACTATTTTGATTTGTATTAACTTATTGGGTGTGAAGGTATGGAAAACTATTTTGAAAAAAACAGGATACATTATGGCAACCATTGTTGATTCCCTGTTGTCTTGTTCTGAAATCCTGTGTTATTTACATTGTTTTGCTCAGATCTGCTTTAGTCTGTTCTGTTTTGTTTTATTCACTTTAAAATAAGATGAAAGAATAAATAAAAGATTTATCCAAAACAACTATTCAACTATAAAGCTCAGAGAATAAAGAAGTTTAAAAACACCAGTTTACAGTGGTAATTAGTATCTATGTCTGGAAATATAGAACAAAATGAGAAAATAGTTGAAGAAATGCAGATCAAAATTTTTATGAATTTGAAGAAAAAATTGAATACAATTTCAAAGACACAAAAAAACAAGCAAAGTAAACATAAATGAAATAAATCTAAGGCATATTATAATCACTGAAAGTCAAGAGTGATGGATAACAGTTTTATTTGCCTAAAATCTAATGTAATTAGAAATACTTAGGGTTAAGAGTTTTGGATCAAGATCACCTTCAAGTGAGTCCTAGCTATACATTTACTTGGTAAGACCCTTTAATGCTTTAAGTTTTCTTACCTGTCAAATGCGTGTAAAAATGGGACTCATTTCCTGGAGTTCTTTTCAGGATTAAAGAAGCCTTTAAAACATTGCAACATTGCACTACTGAATTGGAAAATCATCAGTAATACAGAGACTGAAATGACTGTTATTTTTATGTAACAATATGCTACACAATATTATTTACCAACTGATGGAAACAAAAGTATTTAAGATTTATATTTTAGTAATTAGACAAGAAAAGTAATTCTATCATTTATAATTTTATCTATCATTTATCATTTCCCTTTCATAAACATGATATTTGACTTTTAGATTAGCAGTGTTATCTACATTCCTCCTTTTTTACTCTAGTTACATATGTAACCTATGAAAGTGCTTGGACTTCAATAAATAAACTTATCATTCAAATTTGATAAAATAATTTGATAATATAATTAAGAAAATATTTTGAGTAGATATAAAAATGATAATATCATGGTTCATTTGGGATATGTTAAAATAAAGACCAATTTGTTCTATTTTTAAACAAAATTTACTTGTTGCTAGAATTAAGAATATATTTGTCATGTAAAATATTCTCTATTTGAAAAGTAGCAGAAAACTTTATTATTTTAATTTGAAAATTCTTTAAGCTTCAAAAATTCTTTAGAGGACATCAAAACTTTTTCTTAAATATATGACCAATTTTGGAAATTACTTAGGGGGATGATACTGATAGTCTAGAATTGTTTTAATAGCCAATGTAAATGAGTTAGGTATTTCCCTTCTATTCTTATTCCATGGTGAATATCTTTTTAAGTTTATCATAAGTATGAATATTTCTCTTGAGAATAAATTTTGCAAACCTATTTATCATTGAAAAAAATTTTATATATTAACTTTTTTCTTTAAAGATGGCATGTATGAATCACTTGCACTATATTGTTTGGGAGTGCACCCTCAATTCATACAATCTTTTTTTTTATCATTCCTACATAAGCTGTCTTTTTTGTAAGGACATTTTTCAAAGGAAAAAATGTACTCTGATTCTGAAAGTGATAGCAAAATCATGGATCCCAGTGACTGTTTCATAAACTCCATCTTTTGAGATTAGTCTGAACCTACTGTTTTCTAAGGAATACAGTAGGGCAGAAGTCATAAAAATGACACTTCCAACATTAAGCTACAGAATGTCTGCGACTTCTGCCTTACATGCACCCTGCCATTCCCTCTTTATCCGCTCACCTGTCTTCTTTTCCTCTCTCTATCTCTGTTTCTCTCTGTGTGTGTGTCTCTTTCACCTCTCCAGAGAAAACGGCTATATTCTAGGTAGCTTTATGGAAAACTCACATGGTTGTTTCTGGATGATACCCAGGAAGCTCACGAATCACCACACAGCTGCCTGCACCCCCTACTAACCTGTTCATGGAAATCTAAGAGTCCTCAACTGAGGCAGCCAGATGAATTACATTCAATTTCCTCATCCATAAAGAGATAAAGTTTGTTGCTAGGAAGCTACATTTTAGGGTAATTTGTTATATACTGGTGGATAATTAACACAATGAAGAGGACAGTTTTGTTGGGTAACAGCAAGCAGACAGACTCCTCACTGACTGGATGACTGACCATCTAATGCTAGTCTTCAAAATCTCCCACTCAAGTGTAAGTGAAGAAATTTATAAATTACCTAAATTATCAATGTCCAGAAGACAGGAAATAATACTACTTAAATTATTCATTTTTAATACTGGAATATCAGTCTTATTCAGAAAATGTAATTCTTTCCTCATATTGATTGCATTGTTCTTAGAATATTAAACTTGAAAAATAAGGGCCAAGACACAAATGACATTCTTATATCCATACAACTCTTTAATTTTAACTATAAAAAAGAATCTAACTATAGTGCCATATACTGGGATTAAAATCATTTTACCAATAATAATTTGTTGATAGAACTGAATTATAATGTTCTATTCCAGTCCACTCCTCTGCACTTTCCTCAGCCATGGACAGTGGTCAGCAGGCATTGCTAACATGACTTGGTGTGATTTCCATACACCATTTCCGCTGTGCCTGCCTCTAACACAGAGTAACCCCACTATAAGTAGCTGTACCATGAAGAATGAAAAAGAATCTTTTCGTTTTTCTAGTGCCTACAAGTGCTACCACACGCAATAATTTCACACAACTGACCAGGACCAAAGGGTTACACTATTTTCTACCAGAACGATTCTGTCATTGTTAAAAGTGATTTAGAAAAATATGAAAACTAAAACTGACAGATTGCAAATAAAAATATAAAAGTTGAAGTGGCTTCAATGTAAAATATGTAAAATGTATCCCTGTTGTAGAAAACCAACAACTTTTGGCATAAATGTAATTTTATCTATAGATTTTACCCACCAAACTCTAAAGAAGGCTTCTCTGTATGGGACTGCCATCTAGTGGGTAAATCACTGGGGCCAACTAATTGCAGCAGTAAGCTTGCTTTGATACTGATCAGTGGAACCAGTTTATTTCAGAAATATTTATTGAGCACCTGTTATGTACAAGGTACTTCGTATAACCAGTGGAAGATTTTTTTTAAATAATTCAAAAATGTAGACCCTGAGTTCAAATGCCCATTTATTTTGTCTACTGGAATTTTGAAATCAAAACTGGCAACAGAATTCCTTTTAATCAGAATGACCTGAATTATTTAAAAATAATGTGATATTTAGCAAGCCTCTGTTGCTTTCATGCCTCCTCACATCCCACAGTCTGTTATAAATTTACAATGTATGATAGAATGAATGGAGTGTACTAGTTTTAAACCAAATCAGAGCTTTGAAGGAAAATGTGAAATTCAAATGCAATTAATTGTTGTGATATTACTGGCTTTAGACAATGACCAACAAACTTCCTCAAATTTTCCCTCAACAGCAAAATAAGGTAGCACATTTCCTATGAATTTTCAAAGGCATATTTTCTTTGGAATTTAAAGTGCTGTTTTAAGAAAAACTCTAATAAAATCACTTGCTGAAAATAAAAACTAAAATGTACAATAAATGTTTAAAATGACTTCACTATCCACAATTATAATCCTACAGAGCCATTAAGAATCTGCTCTTTATGCTAGTATTTTAGAGAAAGTAATACCACTATTGGTTTTGCAGCCTGCAAAATTAAAATATTTAAAAGAACCACAGGCATTCAAAAATATTAACATGATTATGAAAATGAATAATATACATTTATTCCCTTTAGTAATATTTTTCTTGGAATTTTTGGACTGCCAAATGTAGAAAACACAAATGTTGACCAAAACATAACACACCTATCATACTCGAAATGAAAAATTGAAAACTTGTATTTATTCACAAAGTTATTATGATTTGAAATCATTAGAACAATTTCACTGCTAGTTTCTTTACAGATTACAGTTCACCAAATATAATAGTTACCATTTGTATCAAAAAATGCTTTTTGATTTATTAAATTCTTTCACAAACCTTATTTTATCTGTGAGCAGACTTTTTTTCCAATTTGAGGTATTTAGATTTCACGCAACTGATAGATTAGGGCTTCTCTTCCAAATCAATTATAAATTATTATATGCAAAAATGTGAGATTTTTACAGTTACTAGATCTGATTAAATCTATTTTTCTAGAGTAGTCAGTGGACTTAGTCAGGAATTGTGGAAAATTTTCAGTAGTTTTAAGTGTATTAATTTTAAGATTTTGTAAAAAAATTTCAATTTTCCTGTCAACTGTATGTGTTATACCTAAGAAAAGTGCTAGTTTCAGGATTATCTTCTTTCTCCAAAGTCCTTTTCCATCTTTGTTTAGTTCAATGTAAGTATATGCTTACAAAGATTTGAATACTCATATATTTCATCTCAGTTACCTGAGATCCTTTTGCTATTTCAGATTAAGTCTTCCTTTTAGAATCCTATGCTTATCATTCAGTTGTGTGCAAGGTTAGCACCAATGTACCTCACTGGTTAGCACCAATTTTCTAGTATACACATTTGAGGTGTTTTGCTTTTGTTTGGTTCCTTTTTACTCTTCTGGGTATTCCAACATGCATTTTAGTAGAATCAATGCTGTACAGTTACCAGTTAGGTTTTCTACAGCATTGCTCTCCTTACTTGAAGAATTGAGTTTTATAAGAACTACACAAAACCGTGATTTATGTTAAAATATTTTCTAATACTGATAATGTGATAGTAATGCATTGGATTTTTTGGCATTAAAAGTATCATGGAACAATTTAATCAATTTTGATAAGTTTGAAGTTTGGAGACCATCATACTTACAGTAGTCTTGCCTCTAGCAAGTCATTTTTAACTTTGCAATTCTGAGATTCCTCATTTATAAAAAAGGATAATAATGAAACACAAGATTTATAAGATACAATTAAAATCATTTTTAATTCACATAGTAATGTATAAGATAGTATTAAACTTTCCCTTAAAAAGAGAATTTGTATCTTTTGGATAATTTTATTATTTATGCAAAAATGCATACATTTGATCATCTAATCATTCTACACTATCATCCAAGGATAAGATTCTTTTAAGCAAAAACAAGAAACACTATACAGTTATTTAAAATATTTTGACACACTGGAGTTTGCACAGGAGATTGAAATTTCAAATTTATTTCTATATCTAAATTCCATACATTGGTCCTTTTGATTTATTCTTAAACTCTAACGTTTTCTGCATAATGGGAAGCATTCTTTTCTTCTTGTTTAAAAATGACAGACCACTTTGAAAGCAAAGATTCACACAATAGACTCTTCATTTAAACCTTATGTAAAGAAATAAAATCTTTATGTCCACACATTTTGAGCTTCTATCTTCATGCATTTATAGTGTTACATTTCCCAGCTTTCTCATATTTAGTGTTTTATGGCCTGTTCTCCAGATTCAGGTAGTAAAGGTTAGAAGGTATGTTTAAATAGACAGAGGGCTGCAGAAATCTATTTTAATTAGAAAGAGCTTGGAACAGAAGTCAGTGCTAAGTTTCAAAATAGGTTGCACCAAGAACTAATGAGCAAATAAGAAACTTAATATGTTCCCCAATGAAGCCTGATTAAGTATGCATGTGCCATTGGATACTGACTAAAAATGGCTACTTGGAATTCACACAAATTCTACCAGGTTTGTCTAATCACTGGGTAGCAGTTTCCCAATTGCATAAACACTAGTATTCAAATGTCTCTTTCCCATATTCATACAACATTCATTTGAATAAATAAAAAATAACATGAGCAAAATATAATTTAAGATAGTATGTTTTGACAAATATAAACAATTCTAAAGAAAATCTTTAACAGCAGTTATATGTTGAATTAGCCAGTGTTCTTTTTTTTTTAATTTTAAAGAGGGTAAAATTAAACATAACAAAACAGAACAAAACAGATAAGAAAATAATTTAAGAAACACAGATTTCAAAGCAAGACCACCAAAAATCTTCACTATCATATTGTCTCTTGTTTTCCTCCAAATAGTTATCCATATCTTCACATACTGAACAAATTAGTATTAAACTGATCAAAACAGGATGATGAAGACATTTTAGGTCTTCAAGGCCAGATAATAGGGAAGTCAACAATGGCTGAAATAATGTCTCTCGTTCTCTTCAAAATAGCTGTCTATATCTTTACGTGTGTTGAAATTAAACAAAGGAAAACAGACTAATATCACTCTGAACAGAGAATAATAGTATTGATAGATTTTATATCATGATGCTAAGGAATTAGCACTGGGTATCTTAGTGTCTCTTTTTTTTAAGTATTTGTTCATTACTTTGTGCAATATATAATCCATTCTCATAAACTGTTTAGAAGATCTACGCATGCATGAGTCTCTACATGTAAACCTATCCTTTCTGTATTAGAGGGAAAAACAAATCAAAACAACAAAACAAATTCCTAAAAAACACAAAATGAAAAAGACATATAAAACCACAATACTAGGTGATCTACCATAGTTACTATGATGTGTCTTATCATCCTCAACAGAATTGCCCATATCATCAGGCACAGTATAATTGAACATAGCAGTACATAGCAATATCAACAAAAACAAAACATTGGAGATACCATAGGATTTCAAAAGCACTCAATAATCTTACTGGAATGGGTAACCCATTGAATCCTGTCATCCTCAGAGTAGTTGCCTCTACTCTCAGACCCGACACTATCAAGCATACCAGATTCAAATAAAATCAGCCAAGACAAAACAGAAATCTAACAAACCAGATTCAAATAAAGTCAGTCATAGTAAGACAGTGTAAGTAATCCAGGGCTTCAGTTTAAGTTAATAGGAAATTAAGGATAGTTTCCATAGTATATCCTGCTATTTTTGGGATAGCTGTCTGTGCCCTCAAATCTAGTAGATAGACTGGATCAGAATAAAATCAAACTAAAGAGAGAAATAAGAATAATGTGGATTTTAAATCCTGATACACTGTTAACAATGTCCTCTGCCTTCCCTTTTTAGACAATTCTTTCACCTTCTCAGTGTACTTTGTACATTTTGGGTCCCACTAACTCCTTTAGTTTTTAGATTAGGGGGGCAACCTGCTATCTGCCTAAGTGGTTCTGAATCTTTTTATCCCCGAGCTTGATCTTGTGCTGTATTCCTACTAAAGCCTCAAGGTTTTCCTTCCTTATACCTGAGTAGTTCTCCACTGAGCAAAATTGTTGTGACTTTTCACCCTATCTGCAGCTGCAGGACGAGCTGCCCTATTTCTCTCCAGTTCCCTGTCACATAGAGCATTCTTTTCTCATCTTTGACTTTCAGTTCATTAATCCACTTTCAGGTTGATTATATTTCCTATTCAGATCATCTCAATGGACCCTATCTCCTGATCTACTCTGCCTGTGTTTCTTTTTGTTACTGTATCAAGGCCATCTGTGTTAGAGATTATAGCCAATCTTCTCTGCCTCATCTCTGCTATGCTATTTTTCTGCTGTTGGTTGTCTATTTTCCTCTTTCATTTCACTACCTGCTGCATTCATTGAGGCCTCTCTTCCCCTGTTCCTGGAATCCTAGTGTTCTCTCTCTCTCTCTCTCTCTCTCTTCTCTCTCTCTCTCTCTTCTCTCTTTCTCTCTCTCTCTAGAATGTCCTTCAGTAATTTTTGTAGGGTTGCATTGGTCGTCACTAACTCCCCCAGTTTCTTTGTCATGGAAGCATCTTGTTTCTCCATTAATTTTGAGACACAGTTTTTCAGGATACCTCAATCTGGGTTGGAGGTTATTTTCTTTCAGGGCTTGGAGTACTTCACTACAAGCTCTTTTTAATTTGATGGTTTATTTCAAGAAGTCTGTTATGATTTTGATGGGTTTTCCTTTATAGATGATCTGTTTCTTTTCTCTGGCTGCTTTTAATATTCTGTTCTTGTGATGAATTTCTGGGATCTTGATTATTATATGTCTGGGTGTAGATCTGTTTTAGTTGTAGTTGGCTGGAGCTCTGTATGCCTCACTTATTTGAATATCATTTCCTTTTTCTATGCTTGGGAAGTTTTCCTTAATTATTTCTGTGAATAGCCTTTGTGTTTCATTTGTGTTTACCCCTGATTCTTCATTCACAGTTTTTATTAAGTTATAGATCCTCTTGTCATCCTCTAGCCTTTGTATTGTTAGTTCCTGGTTCCTTGTTATTTTTAAGAGATCTTTCCTTTCATGATCACATATTGCAAATCTGTGTTCAAATTTTGGATGTCTAATTTTAGTTTTTGTAAAGAAAGTTTGCTAGCTTTCAATGGAGTTTTTAATTTCCTGGTAATCTCTTTGAACCTGTTTCATGTATCTAGATTTTGTTTATATTCTTCATCAAAAGTTTCTCTCTTTTTTCTGGATTAGTCTATTTTTCCATCTGTGTCTTCTTGAGAGGTGCTTAGCATTTCTTTTATTAATCTTCTTATATCTTGTTTCACTTGAATTAGAATTTCATTTTTAAGTTCGTCAATGATATAACAAAAATATTTCTTTATGCTGGCTGATGCCATGTCTGATGTTGCATATCTGCTGCCCTCAATCTCTTCTGTATTTACCTCTCCTGGACTTATTTTCCCTGGGTCAGTGGCTGGAGGCTTGTTCTTGTATTTTTCTCTTGTCATGTTTCTGGTTTCTTTCAAACAAGTGTATGGTGGAGGTCTCAGTTCCTTTCCATATTGCTTACAATTTTTCTGAAGCATGCTGGCTTGGGTATTGCTGCCCTCTCCAGTTTGCTGTTGATCTGTGAGGTGCACATAGGAGTGATATGGGCTAGCTCCTCTCCTCCAAGCCAGTCAATCAGCAAGTGCCTTCAGCACATTAGTCTGTGCTGTGTAGACATCACAGGTTCAGGACAGTTTTGTCCCTGGCTATTGGGTTCCAACCAGGGGCATGACCCAGCCCAAGCAGATCCCACTGGTCCATTTTGGGCCAAAAGCTGTCAACTGATGCCACTGTGGTTCTGGGTTCAGGCCCCATCCTGCCCAACTCCAATATGTTTTCCACCTGGTCACCTCCACCCCGCAGGAGCAAATTCCTGGCACTCACTGCAGGTCAGTGCAGCTCTCAGTACCAGTTCCACTTTCCACTGCAGCACATCCTCCCTCTAACGGCCTTGGGGTCACCAACCCCTGATTTCAAAGCAACTGCAATTTCAGCACAATGCAGAGTCATCTGGGAGTCGTCTGACTCCAAGGCACCCAGCATAGCATGCAGCCAGCTCTGGTAAGAGTGTGTCTAGCTCCAGCCTTCTGTCCACATTTTTCTCCATTTTTTTTTCTTTTTCTTTAGCCCCAGTTTCTTCATGAGTTGTGAGAATCTATCTCCTTTCATTTGGTCTTCTCCATGGTATTACATTTTAGTGCCTGAGTTGTTTCTTTGAGAGAGGTTCTCTACTCTGATAACTATCAATCCACCATCTTCTTGGGTATCCTAGCCAGTGTTCTTTTAACATAACAATCTCCTCAAATATCTCATAGCAAGTTTCATAGGTGAATACACAAACAAATTAAATAAGAGCTTATGTATCTTGTCCTCAATTACTCATATCAGGTGCTTAATGACCAAAATACTAGATATTTAAGTGATACGTTACCCATATATCATTCAGCTACTCATAAAACTTTATAAAAAGAAGACTAGAAGTGCACTATAATTAGGCAGGACTGTATTGCATATGAGGAAAATGCATTTAGGTGTGAATTACGTTACACTTTGGGCTATTAGTCCAGACTCCTTGGCAGTCTATCTTCTAAAAGACAAAGTGATGAATCATTCCTGGGAGTTTAGATAACGAAGTTTAAGTAAGATATGTAAAGGTGCTAGCCATTGGAAAGGTGGAATTATTAAAACTCAGTTTTATGGGCAATCTATTGTTCTGTGAGAAATAATAGAAATGCAGAGAGATAAATGAAGCAGAAATTGAACAGAGAAAGTGTAGAGGACAGGCAGTGGAATACACTTTGTAATTCTCCTGAGTATTTGTTTTCACTTTTTTTTTGTGGTTCCAGTACTGGTGAATATTACTCAGTTAAATATCTGCTTAAATTCCATTTGAAAACTATAACCAAAACTCTATATACATAAAGTAGATTTCTTTATTAATTTCTCTTTTCCCTTAAGGTGATTGTATTAATTTCTTATATTTGTAAGTAAAGAATTTTCATACACCAAATCCCAAAATGGAATTATGAAAATGGAGGGAATGAAATAGCTTATTCTAAAATTCAAAGTGCCTTTGTAAAAGCAAATCATCTGTAACATAATAAATTTTAAAATAACAGGATTTTGTAAACAAATCAATGTTGATTTTAGAAGTTCCCCTGGTTATTACTTTTTAACCTTACTTTTTAAGGATGCTTCCCTTGTTATTCTACCAGAAATTGATAAAAACTTTCACTGTAAAGGTATGCTGAAAGAAATTAATGTTACTAAGTTAGCATTTGAGTTAAACATAACTAATCATTAATTTACTGTACTGCTAATATTAGCAGCATAGTTTGTATCTATGTGGTCTGTATGGTAGCTAGATAAGCTATCAGCTCTTGCAAACCCAGGAATATGATCCACTCAGTATAGTGTTTGGCAATTTGTTGTCAAAGGACACTGAAAAATAATTGGATATATTTAAACTTAATTCCCAGTTAACAGTGAATACCCAAAGTACTCTGCTTTGATATTTACATTTTATTTTAATGTGAATGAACATCAATTATGCATATACCTTATGTAGTATCAAACATAATTGAATAATGTGCATAATTTATTAACATAAACTTTACATTTCCCAAATAACAAATATTCCCCAATATAATTCATACTTTAAGAAATATAAGGTCTTCTCTTAATTAGAATCATTACTTCTAGTGAATATTAACTGAAATTTGTCTTTTACATAGAATATCTAAACACATTCCTTTTAAATGATCAGAAATTCTAGAAACATTTTGGAAAATGATTCTACTGTTCAAACTTACCTTTCTGTATGTATATTTTTGTATCCTTACCTTTAATTATTTTAATAATATCTTCTAAAACAGTGCATTTTTTCCTATGAATCTGTACCAAATAGGCTCAAGTTTAAAGTACAAATTAATACAACATTAAATTATATTCAGAATGAAATATGATTAGTGTGACTGATACACTGAATTTTTATTTCATTTCATTTTAATTGATTTAAAGCTAAAGATCTTAACTCTTCAGAGAACTGAGGAAAATGAGAAGAATACAGAAAAATATAACTGAGAATATTAGATAGTTTTTAGACATATTAATAAGAATGAAAGAAAATTGAAAGGAAGGTAAATTCCATGCTCCATAAAATGTGTTTGTGTGTAAAAAGTATCCATATTTGTAATGTTTGGGGAAAAATATGAAATTCAATGGAAAAAACATTAAAAGTTAGCTATATGAAACATTATACTTTTAACACAGAACTACAATGGAAAGAATATTATTTAAAGTAAAGTGAAAGATTTGCCCTTCAAGTCATCTGAATATTTCTTCCTTAATACACAATTAAAAAAATCTTAAAGCTTACTAATGTTAAGTGAGAGTGTAGGTAGAGTGGGAGAACTCATGTTGGATTCTTCTGCTTCACATGAGCAATCATTTAATTATTCTGTGCTTCAACCCTTTATAAAATGAAGACTTGGCTAACATGGAGGAAATAGTTGCAAGAGAAACTAAAAACATTACCTACTGGCTGCTCTCATTAAAGACTGTTAAGAAAAAACCTTTTATCTAAATTTTCAAATTAGTATTTTTGTGACTGTGCAAATTGCACTCATTGAATTATCCATGCTTTCTGTCTTCCCAGGGAATAACCTCTACTCATTTACACTTTTTTTTATCTGTTTGAGACAGATCTTCCTTATAGAGTTAAGGCTGGCTTTGAACTCACTTTGTAGCCCAAGGTAGCATCGAACTCACAGTGATCCTCATGCCTCAGACTCCTGAATACTAGGATTATAGGTCTGAGCCACCACACCCACCTTCCAATATCAGATATTTGTACTTTTAAAAACTTTTCTTCTATACCAGCTCATTTAGAGATCTATCTGGATCATTGGTGTGCATTTTTCACTAAAAAAATCATATTTGATGTTATTAAATTAATGCTTTTATTTTCCTAATTTATTAATATTTGGCTCTTACATTATTTTCACACTTTTTCATGTCTTCCTTCTGAAGAATATAGCAGCAAAATACACCTAACTTACTGAATTAAAAAGTCACCCTATTTTAAATAAATTATTTTTAGTATAATTATTGTTAAATGCTATTATCAAGCCCCTTGGCCAGAGCTGTCCCTGAAGAACAGTAACTGAGTGTAAGAGGTGATAAGGAAAACTACTAGGAACGCAGACTACTGAACACTGTTCAGACACTTAACAGCGTGCTCAGGCACAGGCAAAGGGTGAAAGGTCTGCTGCAGTATGCTGGGTACATTCAGTACTGATAGTGACAGTAGCTGATGAAAAGCTGATAGACTGATCTGAAGTCCTAGTTCTCTATCACGACCTTTCTTGAGTTTCTATTCCTTCATATATAAGGCGATTGGCAAGTGGGAGAGCCACAACTGCTGCCATCTTGCAAAGTGATTCAATTTACTCTTGTTGAGTGAACTCAGTGCTGGTGCAGGCAATAGTTTACAAGGGTACAAGCAGAAAAAGGCTTGATGTGAACCAAAAAATACACTAACTGTTATTATGCTACAACAGTAAAACTATGGCTTTGTTATTTTTCATTTTTATCAAGGATTAAATGTTATAATATTTTAATTACATAAGAATATAAGAATTTATACAGAAAAGTGAAGCAAAAATTCTAAAGTGAGAAGTTAATCTTAAGGAAAGGAAGTCACTATCAGTTATGTTTGGAAAACTGTGAAGTTGTGGGAAATAAGTGCTCCTTAATCCTTAAAGTAATTTGTAAATTTGAAGAAATTGTGTGTCTAAATTTCAATGAGTCTAGAGTAAGAATGTCTTCACTTTGATGATTTGGGAATATTAAAAAACTACTGAACTTCCTTCAACTAATTTGGAAAGAAAACTAATTGCATAAAGATATAGAGTGGATGCTGGGAATTTAGCTCAGCAGCATAAGCTCCTGCCTGCAAGCATGAGGTCATAAGTTTGATCCCCGGTACCAAAAAAAAAAAAAAATATATATATATATATATATATATATATATATATATATATATATATATATATATATATATATATAGAGAGAGAGAGAGAGAGAGAGAGAGAGAGAGAGAGAGAAAGTACAAACTGTTACTGAGTATAAACGACTGTTTTTTTCTTCTTGACATGGAATACATTTTTCACAATCCCTGTTTTGAGGGTCATTTAGCTCCTTCAGTCTGTGACAGAAAGTACTTGTCCCTAGGTCTGCTATTCAAATCCTGAATTAATTGATTGCAGGATGAGGCTGATATTAGTTTTCAGAACGTTGTATGTAATTATGATGTACATACACAACTGAAAATTGTTCTTAAAGGCAAAAAAAAATGTGACTGCTTCTTTGGGTAAAAAAAGCAAAGAAGTTGATTTGGATTTAGGCAAGTGAGTGACCCTAGAGAACCCTTAAGTCATGCTATTCCGTTACTCACATTCAACCATTCTTTGGCTAACACAGTGTGCATATGTTGAAGCTGCAATGTAGGCAAAAACACTGCCAGAAACTTAAAAGAAATAAGATACTGTCTCTGGTATCCATTTGTTTATAATATATTTTAAAAGTAAAGCTAAGTTTATAGGAGTTTCACAAACTAATGTGCCAATTGATAACCAAATGGACCATACACACGAAAACCATTCAAATTGTAGCATGTAAGAGAGATCAACTGCAGGCATGAATATCAAACTAGGGGAACTATGGTTTGCATTTATGTCAATAATGAATTTGTTACTCCAAGGGAAAATGAATAGGCAATATCTATGTTTTTGTTTTTATTGTTTACTTGGATTTCATTTGATTCATTTTTACTAAAGGAAATCAAATACAAATTTTAACTTCCGATGTTTCTATTCAATGCTTGTTTTAGTTCACTCGAACACAAATAAAGAACTTGCAACAGAAAATTTAAAAATTTGGAATAAGTCCTATGATAGATACAAATTAATTATTTCATTTCAGTGTTAAGACATAGATAGTCATCAGTAATTATCAGAATGATTCAAAACAATGTTATTATTCCTGCTTTCTTCTCAATTTACAATATTTTCCCCTCATTTAGGTGGGATTCAACCCATAAAAACTTACTGCCTAACCATCGCAAAGATAATTGCACGTAATTGTCTATTTTTAGTAAACATTTCTAAGAGTGAGTAATAAGAGGACTTAGGAAACATTACAATAGAGGAAAACATCATATAAGTCGTTATAGTTTTACACAGGTTAAGATTCAAATTTTAAAAATGGAAAAGTTTCTCTACATGTATTTCATAACTTTCCTAATACTACATGATTCCAGCCATACTGCAGCAGTTGTAGTTAAGGATAAGTATATGTAAACACTATAGGACTAAATAGATGTAGTGACTGTTATGGCAAAATTTTGAAATTTAAAAAGAACATATTTGGCAGAAACTACAAATGCATGTAAGGGCATCATATCATTAACTGGAAGCACGTGACCCCCACATGATGGGATAAAGGAGGTCCCTAAACTCTGATAAGGCTCTCAGACATAAAGGACAAACAATTCTAAAAACTTTGAACACAATATTTCAGTTCTTATTCAGTTTTGTTCGCTTAGGCACTCTCTAAAATTTCAGTGGAATTTTTCTTTTTACCACCCACCTTTTAGACACAGTTACATTCAATTGGAGCCTAGGGAAAAGCACATGAAACTGGCTGTTCTGAACTCCCAGGCAAATCAAAGTCTCCAGGGAACCAGCTGTGTAACAGAACATCCATATTCTTGCAAAATGAAATTCATTCCTCCAAATGGTGTCCAAGTAGTGTTCAAGTAGTGAAAGAAAAAAGGAATCATGCTAAGGTTAAATGTTCAGGATGTTTTATATTTGGCTGAATATCTCAAAAACTCTTTCATGTACTTTAGGCTCACTGTAGTAATGTTTCATCACTGACTGAAAGGAGTCTTTAAAGGAGAATTTATGTATTCACATATAATTTTTTTTCTTTTTTTATTTAAAGAGGAAAAAAACATGTAAAGGGTAGAGATAATACAGAATTTAAAAAAAGATAAACAGTAAGAAATCACTAGTTGATAAATTACATATTGTCCTCTTAAAAACAATTGTTCAAGTTACAGAATTAAAGCATACAAAGTAGATATTCAAACAGTGAGACTGTAAACAGCTATGGATGCCTGAGTCTCTACATGTGTTTCTATCCTTTCTGTATTAGAGAGAGAGACAAAACCTAGCAAGACAAAATGAAATCAATTCCTATAAAAACATGAAACCAAAAAGTCATATAAAACCACAGTACAAGTGTGATCTACAATGATTACTGTCTTGTTTCTTATTATCTTCAATAGAATTGTCTATATCATCAGATGTAACTGAATATAGCAGTATAATTGAATATAGCAGTACATAACAATATTAGTAAAAATAAAACATTGTAGACAGTATAAAACATCAAAGGCAGAATAATCAAACTAGAGTGGATATTCTAGTGAATCTTGTCATCTTCAGTGCAGTTGCTTATACTCCCAGATTTGATACTATCAATCATAACAGCTTTGAATAAAATCTATCAATACAAAACAGCTTTGCAGGATACATCAATCTGGGCTGAAGGTTATTTTCTTTCAGGGCTTGGAATATTTCACTCCAAGCTCTTCTTGATTTGATGGTCTGTGTCATGATCTAGATAGGCTTGCCTTTATAGGTAATCTGTTTCTTTTCTCTGACGGCATTTAATATTCTGTTTTTATATTGAATTTCTGGTATTTTTATTATTATACATCTGGGTGTAGCTCTGTTTTGGTTGCAGGTAGCTGGAGTTCTGTATGCCTCACATAGCTGAATGTCATTTTCTTTTCCCATGCTTGGGAAGTTTTCCTTAATTGTTTGCGTAAACAGTCTTTGTAATTCACCTGTTTGTATTCCTGCTTCTTCATTCACATTTCTTATTCTTAAATTATAGATTCTCTTGTCATCTTCTAGCCTTTGTATGGTTACTGCCTGTTTCCTTGTTATTTTTAAGCGATCTTTCCTTTCATCATCACACATTGCAAACTTGTCTTCAAGTTTAATAGTCTACCCTTAGTTTCTTTTAAGGAGTTTTGCCAGCTTTCAGTGGAGTTTTTAATTTCCTGATAATCTATTTGAATCTGCTTCATGTATCCTATATTTTCTTTGTATTCTTTATCAAATGTTTCTCTCCTTTTTTTGTGTTCCTCCCTTCTTCCGTCTATGTCTTCCTGAGAGATGTTTAGCATTTCTTTTATTATTCTGCTCATATCTTGCCTTACCTGATTCAATATTTCAGTTTTGAGCTCATCTACAAGGTCCCATAGATACCTATTGAAGCCATGTCTGATGTTGCATGTTTGACTCCCTCATTCTCCCTTGTTTTTCCCTCTCCTGGATCGGTGCTCTCAGGGTTCTGGGCTGGGGCCTCCTCTTGCCCCTCTCTCCTGTCATGGTCCCAGCTTCCTCCACACAGGTGTACAGGGGAAGTCCTAGTGCCCTTCCCTGTTGGCAACAGTTCCTCCAAAGCATGCTGGTGAGGGACCTCCACCCTCTCCTGCCTGCTCTTGTCACTGAAGTGTAAGTAGGGGCTGCTTATGCAGGCCCCTCCCCACTGGGCCAGCCAAACTTCAGGGGCCTTCACCAGGTTAGTGCGTGCTAGGTACAGGGAATTGATTTGGAATGGCTCATTGTGTCCCAGCCAGAGGTGCAACTCAGTCCAAGAAAATCCCACGAATCTGCTCTGGGGAGGGAGTGACCAACTGAAGTCACTGTTACTCCCAGTTCAGGCTCCTCCTGCCAGATTCCAACATGTTGCCCATTTGGTTGAGCCCTTCCTGTGGGGGGTGTCTCATTCCCAGCACTGACCATGGATTACTGAAGGTCCCTTCATGGACTCCACTCTCCGCTGAGCTCACCAACCCCCAGCTTCAGCATGGCCATGGCTCCTGTGAGTAGTGGTGAGAACGAGTTTGGGCGGCTCTGCCAGCCAGCACAAATTTGTGAATTCAGGCCGGCGCAAACTTGGTGTGTCACAGTGAAAATGCCTTGTCTGGCAATTTAGCTGTTCCAATTGTAGCCCCAAGACTGGGTGTTTGACAAACTTTTTTACATTTTAATTTCTTCCTGTGTCAAGAAGATCCATTTCCCTCTATCTGGGTCACTCCAGGATGTTTTATTCTGGCATATGAGTTGTTTCTCCTGGGAGGCTTTGTATTTTGTTGCTCACTGATCTTTGGCTCCTCTGTATTCACATATATTTTTAATCTTATGGTTTTAAAACATGCTATTTTCCCCAGAAAAAAAGGCACATAAGAAATTTAAAACAAGTAACTATATATGTAAGAACATACATTGTGTACTGTTATCTTCTTAGCTATTATGTATAAGATTGTTTGAGGGGGCTAGTTATACTTAGGTTTATCTTTTAAACTCAGAAAACACTTAATTTCTAGAAAAGATGTGCTAACATACCTACTATTCTATTTTAAAATTATTTAAATAACAATTCTTCTAGTTAAGTTAGGATCTTTCCAAGCTTCTACTTTAGAGAAAGGTTGATAATGTTATTTTAAAACAAAAATATCTATTGTAAGATTCTGTAATGTTCTTAGACAAAATATCTGCACTGATGGATATATTTCAAAGTTTGAATGATATTACACAAATTCTAACAAACATGAAATACAAATTCAGTTTTGTATCTCACCTATGGGGCTGGTGTTTGAGCTCCTTACTTATGAAAAGATGACTGAGAACTTTGAATGCACACTGTGAGGTCACTGATTTTATCAATGAGTTCACACTTATGTTTACCATAAGTATCTTCAGACACAGTTTAAGGATCCCTTATCCAAAAATCTTGGGATGATAAGTGATTCACATATTTTTTTCCTAATATTTTGGAATATTTAAATCTACACAGTGAAACTGCCTGAGCAATGGAAACCAAGTCTAAACATAAGATTTATCTATGTCTGATGTACACCTTACATGTAGCCTGAAGGCTATTTTGTATAATAATTTTTAGTGTGCCTATTTTTTGACTGTGACAAAGAGGCCAGGTCCAGAATCATTTCCTTATGGTGTTGTACTGACACCGAAAAAATTTCATATTCTGGAGCATTTCTGCCTTCCATATTAGTGATGCTGGGGCTATATTTTAATACACTGATTGGTAATAAAGACCTACTAAGCACTGAAAACAGATCTGAAATTAGTGCTTTTGTGTCCCTACTGTGCCTGTGCTTTTATGCCAGATCCTAGATTGTAATCTGAGTAGAGTCCAGGCCCTGCCCTTGGGAAAAAAGATTGATCCAGTAATCCACTTCAAGATATATATGCAAGGAATTGAAATCAGTATCCCAAGGATAGATCTGTAGTGCCATTATCATTGCAGAATTATTCACAATAGCCAAGAACTAGAGATACTTGAAGGGTTTATGCTAGGTAAACAAATAAAAAAATTATATGTGTGTACACACAGAAAAATATTATTAAACCATGAAAGGAAATCCTGCCATTTGCGACAACATAGACAAAGTTGGAGAATATTGTGCTAAGTGAAATAAGCCAGACATAGACAAAAATTGCATCATCCTCATATGCATAAACAGAAAATATTAAGCCACAGAAGCTGAGGACAGAACAGTGTTTACTAAGGTAGAGGAAATGGAAAGATGCTAGTAAAATGCCACAAACTTTGCTATAAGGTAAACACATTCTAGAGATCTAATATACAGAGTGAGTGGTGAAGAACATATTAATTTGATGGCAGTAATCATTACAGAGTATATACATATATCAGATCACCATGTCAGACAGCTTGAATATATATAATTTCTATTTGTCAATTATATAGTTCAAAAGAAAAAAATGCAAAAACAGAAATGATAATTGATTTGCTTTTTTATGCCAAAAACCTATCTGATGGACTAAGGACTGAAGAGGACTTGACTCTTAGTGACATATAGTTTATAATGCCATGAAGTGCAAAGTACTAAAAAATGCTTAAGCCAAGTCAAGAATCTAGTTATCAATATTAAGATATATAATTAATAGAAGTAACTCCTTTAGAAATTTAGACTGTCTTAGTCTATTTGTGTGGCTATAACAGAATGCTTTTATCTCATAATTTAAAAGAGCATAAATTTATTTTCCCACAATTCTGGGATCTGAGAAATTTAAGATCATGGAGCAAGCAGGCTGAGTCTGGTTAAAGTCCATCCCATTAGGCCCAGGTTATATTTTTATCGTCAGATTTTGGAGCATTTGGTGGAAACTGAAGAGAGAAAGGTCTAGGCTAAATCCCTCCATCCTTTCATGTAGTATAAAGTTGCTCATGAGAGATCTCTCATGATTTAATCACTATCCCATAAGCCTCACCTCTTAATACTGTCACAATGGAAATTAGATCCAGAGAAGACTTTTGGGAAGAACACATCTAAATGATAGCAAAGGTTGTTCAGGTGGTATGCATCTATACTTCATGAGTCAAAGCTACATAAAATGAATACTACAAGCATCTCTTCATCAAGTCCTGATATGCAATGCAGAGTAACAACAAATTCTCACTGAGACAATAACAGTGATAATTCACAGTAATATATCATTTCTCTCATTTTAAGCTTCAGTAGAATGTGATGAGAAGAAATATACCTGCTACTTTCCAGACTGTTTCAAATTTTTAGATATTTGAGTTGTTTACTGAAATATTTTATTTATTTTTATTAGTATTGTACATGCTTGCAGTACACAATGATTATATTTCTCATGAAGGATTTCTACATATACATAATATGCCTCAATTATTTTTCTCTTTCATTTCATCCCTGCCCCTCCTCTCCCTCCTTGTTCCTTCCAGCTCTTGAAGGGAGGGGAGGCAATGGAGATTTTTTTAAAAAGAAATGAATCGAACATATCATTTCCAGTTTGCAAAGCAAAATTGGTTGACATTCCTATAACCTTTTCAAATTTATGTGAAAATGGCTAGAGAAAAAAGAAACCTTTATATTTCTGTATAATTTCATCTCTAAAATGTATCCAAACCGACAAAATAAAAAAACATACTTTTAAAATGTATACACAGCTGTTAAAACTAGTTAAGAAATAAAATTGTTTTTATAAAATAATTAGAAAGGTTGAGATCTGGGAAATTTTGAGAGACTGTCAATACATTTCTTCATGTAGGTAGTAGTTTACAAGATATTTGTGCATCTTACAAACTTCAACTCCTTTGTTATGTATCACTAGAAAAAGTATTCTTTACTCATTTCTTCTTTCTGAAACTCTACTTACTGGAAATATCACCCAGTTCATTTCCATGAAATTATAATTTCTGCTCCTATACCCATTATAAAATGAAACTTATGTATAATTCATGCTTATATGTCCTTCATTAGACCATGAGATTTTCCTAATTTCTGCTCTTTCAGCCTCTGTAACCTAGGATAGATGGCGTCATCTTGTAGATCCTGAATAAATTCTTGTTGGGTAAGTTAATGAATCTAGCAATCATGCAATTTGAACAAAACAAGGTGGACATGAATTAGTGGAGAGATATTACAATAAATCCTTTCCTCCAGTCTATCCCAAGTGACACCAAATACCTTGCCAGTTTTGACAAGTCATTTATCTTCTCTGAGCTTAATTGTCTCACAAGTACAATACATATATAATACATTTACCTCCTGGAATCTGGAAATCCCAAACAACATATAGAAGAAGGGTAACTGCATAATTTATTATATGATGACCCATTCAAGGCAAGAAGTCTCATTAAGGACAATTAAAATTAAATAATTTTAAAATACGATGAAAACATTTTAATATATTATTGATTGAAATGATTCTATTTAAAGTCATTTTCAAAAATGGCTGATATGAGCTCACGCATGTGGCCAGGTGGTTCCGCTGGGGCTGGGCGTCCGTCGCTGAGACTGCGTTTGCATCAGGACCACAAAGGAGGAGAGGAGCAGGGACAGAGGGGGCAAGCACCTGCAGCCACAGCTTGGCAGGGAGCAGCAGCGCCAGAGAACTGGGGAGCTGCTGGGGTGGGATGGAGTGAGGCACTGGTGGGGTGCTCCGCAGGGTGGGAGGGGCCCACAGTGTGCGCCCCGGACCAATGGACAGACTCACAGACAGACGCACTGATGGCAAGCTTCAGCCAAGCTGCCTGCATCTGGGATTCCCTGGGCAGGGACTGCTCTTTCGAGGTTAATGGATTCTGTACAGGGCTGCCTGGTGTATGGTCTTTGCTGTTCTCCAGCTTCTGGCATTTAGGATTAATGGCCATGACTTTGTCTCAGCAGGGGAGGTACCCACTGGCCATGCCCAGCAAACTCTAAGCAGCAAGCGGGACCCAGAATCCAGTCCCCGGCCCTGTTCCATGGTGCAGGTTGGATTCCAGCACACAGGGAAGCCTTAGAACTTGGTTTCCAGGCAGTAAGACCACACCCTGCATCTGAATTCACCAGAGGGGACACGGAATCCCTGTGGGTCCAACTGGCCGATACTCAATGAGCTCCAAGTGTCAAGCAGTTGCCAGCAGTCTGCTCCAGAAGCCAAAAGTGGGCCAGGTGATTCCCAGTGCACCAAGGAAGCTCTGAAAGATTGCTCAAAACCCATAAATAGATGCGACTCCAGTGGGCACTGAGGAACAGCACACTGCCCTGGGACCTTAGCCCACACTCAAGCAGATGACTGGACCCAGGACATCTGCTGGCCCCTTGGGGACACTTCCTACCTCCTGGACCTAATATTGCTGTTGATCTTCAGCTCCCACCCCTTCTCCCAGAACCTTGGACTACAGTGGATTAACTGTGCTAACTTGAAGGGAGATTCAGTAATTGCCTCACCAAAACAGAAGATCTCAGCAGGCTCCAGTCAATGTGGTGAGTATGCCCCTAAAATAGGGTGTGCAGTGGGTAAATAGGGCCAGTAGTATAGTTCCCTCTAACTAAATGTAAGACATTGGTGAGTCTGAGAAGAGTGTGGATGACTCCTTCCTGCACATAGAAAACATTAGGTAGGGTGAGGATGAGGAGTATGCCAATAAGGACTCCCCCAACTTGGAGAAAATCAAAAGCACTTATAAGACATATAGGCACACAATAGGGACACAGTAGGGCCTCAGCCAATGCAAACACTATACACAGGGAGATTTGATGACCTGGAATAACCTGAAGATAAAGTAATAGCAGGAACTAAAAGTCGTTGTACATCAATACTACTAGGCTTGTCAGCCCAGGAAGAATATAGGACTCACCCAACAGGCCCTGTGACAGGAAGTCAGTTGAGTGGCCCACTTATTCATTGTGAGACCCAGCAATTGGAAAAACATCAACTTTACATAAGGACCCCAAGATACACACTAAAAACAGTTGACACTAGTAGGATTGAAGGATTAAACACTAACTTGAAACAGGAAAATGGTAAAACAAAAAAGCAAAATGCAATCTCAAACATCTAGTTCACCAGGAGCAAGTATAGCAGACATTGAAATAGAAGACTTCAAAATTAACAAACTGGAAATCTCTGAAAAAATAGTAAGTGGAATAAAAAAAACAACTCCATGAGGCTATAGAGGAAATCAAATAAAGAAGTACTTTCCCATGTAAAGATTGAAATAACAACCTTAGTAATGGAGTTGCTGAGCACAGCTAAAGAAGAAATAGAGAAAAAAGTACAGGAGCATGGGAAACAGATTGAAACTGAATGAACAATATAGAAAACAAGCAGAGTTCATGAAACAAACTCAAAGAGACATCCAAGAAACAAAAAATTCTACTCAAAGCTTGCAAAACCATTTAAATGAAGCTGAGGATAAGATTTCAGCTCTTCAGGACAGGTTTGCAATAAGTGATCATGAAAGGATAGAAATTTTAAAAATAACAGAGCAGCATGAAATGATAATCCAGCAGCTTCAAGATGATGCCAAGAGCAATAATATAATATTAATAGGCATTAGTGAAGATGCAGGAGTCAATGCATATGACATAATGAAAATATTTACAGAAGTAATAGTGGAAAACTTCCCAAACATGGAGAAAAAATCTGATATGCAGATAAGTGAGTAATATAGAATGCCAAATAGTCACAACCAACATAAATCTACAGCCAGACATACAATAATTTAGATCCCAGACATACAGATAGAAACAGAATACTAAAAGCTTTTAGAGAAAAGACACAACTCATCTATCAAGGAAAGCCCATTTGAATCACAGCAGACTTTTCAACACAAACCCTCAAGTCAAGAAAAGCTTGGAATGAGGTATTTCAAGTCACATTAAAAAAAAAAAACTAGAATGAGCACAAATAAACAACCTAATGCTTCATCTCCAGCTTCTAGAAAAAGAAGAGTAAGTTAAAACCAAAGCTCATAGAAGAGAGGAAATGGTAAAGATTAGAGCAGAAACATATACAATTGAAACTAAAAAATACAAAAAATTAATGCATCAAAATGCTGATTTTTGAGTGAATAAACAAAATTGAAAAACCTCTAGCTAACCTCATAAGAAAAAAAAGAAAAAACCCAAATTCATCTGATAAGGATTAAAAGGAGGAAATTACTACAGATCCCATGGAAATTCAAAAGATCATGAATACCTACTTTGAAAATCTCTACTCACATAGAGTGGAAAACACGGAGGAAATGGGCAAAAAACATATGAACTACCAAAGCTCAACCAGGAAGATAGCAATTCTGAATAACCCAATATCAGCTATTGAAATTGAAAATGTAATTAAAAACTTACCAACAAAGAAAAGCCCTGGTCCTGATTGATTCATGGCTGAATTAAACAAGAAATTTAAAGAAGATTTGATGCCAATACTCCTTAAACTCTTCAATGAAATTGAGAAGAAAGCAATCCTCCCTAAATCATTCCTGGAGGTAAGTATCACTCTCATACCAAAACCAGAGAAAGATCCAACCAAAAAGGAAAACTATAGGCCAATCTCACTAGTGAACATTGATGCAAAGATTCTCAATAAAATACCAGCAAATATAATGTAGCAAATCATCAAGAAGATTATACATCATGAACAAGTGTGGTTCATTCCAGGAATGCAGGGATGGTTTAACATATGGAAATCAATAAATGTGATACTCCACATCAACAGAGCCAAAAACAAAAACCGCATGGTCACCTCAATAGATGCAGAAAAATCGTTTGATAAAGTCCAACACATGATTATGATTAAAAAAAAAACCTTCAGAAACTAGGAATACACGGTGTCTACCTCAACCTTATAAAGGCCATCTATGACAAGCAACAGCCAACATCATACTAAATAGACAAAAACTGAAAGCTTTCACTTTAAAATCAGGAGCAAGACAAGGAAGTCATTCAATATAGGGCAGTCAGACAAGAGAGAGAAATAAAAGGAATAAAGATAGGAAAGGGAGAAGTTAAATTATCACTATCTGCAGATGACATGATACTATAGATAGAAGACCAAAAACTCCATTTAAAAACTACTAGAAGTAATAAATTCAGCAGTGTAGCTGGATACAAAGTCAGTGCTCAAAAATCAATAGCAATCCTGTACACAAAAAATCCTTACCCAGAGAAAAATTATAGAAATATCACCCTTCACAATAGCATCTAAAAAAAATGAAATACTTAGGAATCAATCTAAGAATTTAAAAGAGCTATATGCTAAAATCTATGCTATGCTAAAAAAGGAGGTTGAAGGAGATATTAGAAAATGGAAGGATATTCCTTGCTCTTGGTTAGGAAGAACCAACATTGTAAAAATGGCCATACTCTCAAAACTGTTATACAGACTTAATGCAATCCCAATCAAAATACCATTAATATTCCTCACAGATCTAGAGAAAACACTCCTAAAATTCATTTGGAAAAAAATTAATTTGGGAAATTCTCTAGAATAGCAAAGGCCATTTTGGGCAACAAAGGCAAGGCAGCAGGCATCTCAATTTCTGACTTGAAACTATACTACAAAACTACAGTGATAAAACCATCATGGTACTGGCAAAGAAATAGACCTGAGGATCAATGCAACAGGTTAGAAGATGCAAGCACAACTACAAAGACACTCAGCCACCTGCTATTTGACAAAGGGGCAAAACATGTTCAGTGCAAGAAGGATAGCCTCTTTAATAAATGGTATTGGAAAACTTGGCCTTCCACATGCCGAAGACTGAAACTTGATCCATTCCTATCACTGTGCACAAAACTGAAGTCTAAATGGATCAAAGACCTAAATATTAAAACAGAAACACTAAATCTACTGGAAGACAAAGAAGTCTTTGAGACATATGGGTAGGCAGAGAATTCATGAACAAAATGCAAACTGCACAGGAAACACTCCAAACAATCTTTCTCTAGGATGTCATATTACTGAAAAGTTTTTGCACTTCAAAAGAAATCACCGCACAGCAGTGTAAATTCCATCTGCACTCTGTGTCGCTGGATACCAGCCTAAACAAAGTGCACTCTTCTTTTCCCTCCAAGATGTCTTGGCCTTTTTACTCTTTTTGCCTTTTTTACAATTTTCATTTTATTTTGGGGTGCAGCCTTTTGGGGTACAGCATTTGGGGGCTTATCTGGGATTAACCCCAAAGACCCCCAAAAGGGCTCACCTTTTTCTTTTCTCAAGTCATGTCATTGGGTTGGTACTCTTCACCATGGGACAAGGATCTTCATCTGTGCCCTTAACTCCTCTAACTCTAGTTCTTAATCATTTTAAGGAATTTAAGCAAAGAGCCCGGGGATATGGAGAACCTGTTCATCCCAGGAGACTTCATGTGCTCGCTTCCTTGGAGTGGCCTTGCGGAGTCCCCAAATGGCCATCTGTTAGTAGCTTTGACATGGCTATCGCAGAAGCAGTCCAGAGATATGTTTTCAGCCCTCCGACTCATCCTGACCAAATTGTCTATATACAGATTTGGATTGATCTTTTTTTTGATTCTCCTCCCTGGTTAAGAAAGTTTCTTAAGGCTTCCAGGCAGCAACCCAGTAACCCTCCATTGCTGACACCAGTAAGAGAAAAACCAAAACCTAATCCACCTGCTCCACTGGTCCTACCAGATGGAGATGTGGAGGAGCTGCTAGTGCCCCCTTACCGCCTGTTGGCTCCACCCGCAGCACCACCCCCACCGCCTGAAGAAGAGGAACTTCCTCATCATCCACCAAGCCCTATCTGGACCAGGAGCCGAACACATCCGGAGTCACCAGATTCCTCTTCCACTGCCCCCACTCCCATGCTTTGCCCCTTGCTGGAGATGCCCAACTCTAAGCCCCCATTTTTGTCTACATTCCTTTCTCTACTTCCTATCTATATAATTGGAAAGGGCAAAACCCACCATTATCTAAGGACCCCCAAGGTCTCATTTCTCTCTTAGAATCCATTTTTCTCTCCCCATCATCCTACTTGGGATGATTGTCAGCAGATACTGCAGGTGTTATTCACCGCCGAGGAGAGAGAGCATATTCAGACATTGGGACAAAGGGCAGTGCTGGATCCAGATGGAAATTCATCCTAGGACCCAGATCGCCTGAACCAGAATTTCCCTTTATCTCGACCTGACTGGAATCCCAATACCATGGAAGGTAGGGAGGCTCTAGCCCAGTATCACCAGTTGTTCCATAGAGCCCTCAGAGGTGCCACAAAGAGACCTACAAACTTGTCCAAGGTTTCAGAGGTAAGACAATTGGCTAATGGATCTCCATCGGGTTATCTAGAGCAGTCATTAGAGGCCTATCGTCTTTATACACCCATAGACCTGGTCGAGCCTGAGAACACAAGGGCATTAATATCACCTTTGTTACTCAATCAGCCCCAGATGTTAAAAAAAAAAAGTTACAGAAGCTTGAGGGATTTGAAGGGATGCCCCTTAGTCAACTCATAGAAATTGCTCATAAAGTATTTGACAATTGGGAAAGCTGGCAGGAGGTCAATGACAAAAAGGTAACCAAGGTGCTGCAAATCTTAAGTACAAGAGTTACGCCTCCAGATAGCAAAGACAAGAATGACAAAAAAGGCAAGGAGCGCCCTCCACTGGATATGGATCAATGTGCTTATTGCAGAGAAACGGGACATTGGTGTAAAAATTGCCCCAAACTAAAAGCAAAAAGAGAAAAACATGCAAAGATTCTATTATCCTAAGAATGAGGGGGTCAGGGCTCTGCTGCCCCCTTGAGCCCAGGCTAACCTCACAAGTGGGGGGCCAACCTGTTGATTTTCTGGTAGACTCGGGAGTGGCTCATTCTGTTTTGACACAGCCATTAGGGACTCTGACAAAAAAGAAACTGAAAGTATTAGGAGCCACTGGTACTGAAAAGGTCTATCTGAAACTGCAAGCCTGGCTTGCCAGACCTGGGCAAAGAATTAACTTTCATGAGTTTCTTTGAGTGCCAGAGTGTGCAGATCCCCTTTTAGGTTGGGACCTTTTACACAAACTAAAGGTCCAGCTCAGCTTTGAAGCAGCGCCCCTGACCGTGATGCTAGGCTCTGAAGCACCTGATGAAATCCATAGCACAAAGGTGCATGCTCTCTATCCTGAGAGGGAAGGACACCTCCTGCTAGAAGAACCTAAGGTGTTAGGTGATGATAGGCTCCTGCAGCTCTGGAAACAGGAGGTCCCTAACATTTGGGTGGAGGATAATCCCCCAGGCCTAGTGATACACCAGATTCCCTTGGTCATAGAGCTCCTCCCACAGGCAACCCTGATCTGGCTCAAGCAATATCCTATAATTCTGCAGGCACACCAAGGCATTGCTAAGCATATAGCAAGGCTAAAATAATATATTATCTTAAAACTTTGTGTCTCTTCCTGGAACACTCCATTACTGCTTGTCCAAAAGCTTGGAACCCAAGATTACCGACCAGTGCAGGATCTCCAAGAGGTAAACAAGTGAGTCGTGACTCTCCACCCTACTGTGCCCCACCCCTATATCTTGCTAAGCTTGCTGAGCCCAGATCGAACTTGGTACTCAGTACTAGACCTGAAGGATGCTTTCTTCACATTTCCCATCACTCCAGTAAGCCAACCCATTTTTGCCTTTGAATGGACTGACTGATCCTGTGTCAGGAGTGTCTTAGCAACTAACTTGGACTCGCCTACTTCAGGGATTCAAAAATGCACCCATTCTATTCGATGAGGCCCCGGCCAGAGATCTCATGAACTACAGAGAGGAGTACCCCAATGTAATGCTGTTGTAGTATGTTGATGACCTCCAGATAGCCACTGATTCTCATGAAAACTGTATAAGTGCCACTGAGGCCCTTTTGTAGACTCTAAGTAAGCTAGGATATAGAGTTTCTGCTAAAAAGGCCCAGCTCTGTCAGCAACGTGTAACCTATCTGAGGTACCAAATTCATGAAGGAAAAAGGATTCTGTCCTCTCAAAGAATACAGGCTATCTTACAGATACCTGTTCCCAAGATGAAAAAGCAGTTGTGAAAATTTTGGGGAGCTGTAGGGTATTACAGGCTTTGGATCATTTATTTTACTGAGGTGGCACAACCTCTCTATGATGCTTTAAAGGGGGTTACACAAGAACCCCTAAAATGGACTGAGACTCAAGATCAGGCCTTCAGTCAGCTCAAGCAGGTCCTCACTGAAGCACCTGCACTGGCTTTGCCTGACTTACACAAGCCTTTCTCTCTCTATATTGATGAAAAAAGGAACATAGCTAAGGAGTAAAACTCAAATCTTGGAACCTTGGCAACGTCCAGTGACCTATCTCTCCAAGAGACTTGATAATGTGGCTGCTGGGTGGCCTCCTTGTCAGCAAATAGTAGCTGCAGTGGCCTTATTGGTGAAGGAAGCTCAAAAGTTGACCTTTGGACAGAAGCTTATTGTTGTTTCCTCACACTGGCTGGAAACTCTAATCAAGGCCCCGCCTAGCCGATGGCTGTCCAACACCAGAATTATGCATTATCAGGCCCTACTCCTAGACCCCGCCTCCATTGGTTACAAGACAACCGCAGCATTGAATCCTGCTACATTGCTGTCTGATGGTGATCCTTCCATGCCTCTCCATAACTGTTCTGAGGTAATTGTTCACCTCCAAAGTCTCCAACAAGATTTGACTGATGAGCCCTTGCCTGAGGCCTCCTTGTACTTCTCTGATGTGAGTAGCTATATCCATCAAGGTAAGAGAGTCACGGGTGCAGCGGTTATTACTGAATCCCAAGTTTTGTGGGAGCAAGCCCTGGAGCCAGGTACATCTGCTCAAAAGGCTGAGCTTATTGCTCTCACCGTGGCTCTCAAACTGGCAGAAGGGAAGCGGGTCAATATCTGCACTCACAGCAGATAGGCATTTACAACAGCCCATGTCCATGGGACCATTTATCAAGAACGAGGCCTGTTGACCTCTGGGAGACAAAAGATCAAAAATGCCCCCCAGATACTTGATCTATTGGCCGCCATCTGGATGCCAGAAAACGTTGCAATCACACATTGTAGGGCCCATTATCCTGTTATAAGAGGAAACAATTTGGCAGATGCCACAGCCCAAAAGACAGCTACAAAATCAGTGGGGACCGAGATGGCCCCCACATTATTGTTGATTCCTCCCACTTTGTCGGGACCTGTATATACTCAAAAGAACCTCCATCTAGCAACCCAGCTCCAAGCCAAGCCTAATATCCCTGGAGGCTGGTATCAGCTGCCTGACAAGTGAGTCCTATTGCCAGAGGCACTCGGGAGGGAACTTATTTAGCAGACTCATAGGTCAGCTCATTTGGGAGGATCAAAACTGGCTGATCTCTCTCGGGAACAATATTTTATTCCTCAATTGTCAAGGCTTACCCAAGCTGCAAGCCTTAGATGCCCACAATGCCAGCTGGTAAATCCGAAATGACAACTGCCGATTGAGACAAAGTATGTTTAAGGAACCATGCCAGGAGAACATTGGGAAATAGACTTTACTGAAATGGAAAAGCTGGGGCTACAAGGACATAAACATTTGTTGGTAATGGTAGACACTTTCACTGGCTGGGTAGAAGCATACCCTCCCACATCAGAGTCAGCTCTCATAGAAGTAAAAAACTCTTATATGTGATTATACCCCGATTCAGCTTGCCTTTATCTATGGGGTCCGATAATGGCCTGGCTTTCATAGCCCAAGTGACCCAAAAATTAACTCAGGCTTTACAGATCAATTGGAAACTTCATTGTTCGTACCGGCCTCAAAGCTCAGGACAAGTAGAAAGGATGAATAGGACTTTAAAAAGGTTGATAACTAAAATGGCCTTAAAAACTGGTGAAAATTGGGTGAGTCTCCTTCCTTTTGCCCTCTTGCGCACACATTGTACTCTCTATGTTGCTGGAATTTCCCTTTTTGAGACTTTATATGGGAGACCTCCACCCCTCATCCCTAAAATATCCAAGAAAAAGCTTGCTGATCTTGCTAACCAGGACCTTATTAAGTCCCACCAGGCAATTCAGCCCATCCTAACTTCAACTCACCGCTTATTCAGACAACAGCACCCAGCACCTGAGGCCTCTTCAAGGGACATTGAATGCAGTCTGGCTTCCGAAGATCTGGGGTTGTTTTTCCTTTCTTTTAAATTTTATTTTATTTTTAATGGCAGCTAAAGGTATTCAGATTACAGGTAAATTGTGGCCTTTTAAAAAAAATATTTTCTTGGATTATTTAGAACATGAAAGCCTCATATTTTTAATCAGATGAAATATGTATGAAATTAATGAGTTTTTCTGATTATAGATTCATCATGACTTTTCAGTACAATCAGTTGTGATATTTACAGTATATGCTAAAATTCAGAATTTTCCAAATACTGAAATTCTACCAGCATTCTTTGTTAAGTCTTGCATGCAAAATTTAAAATTTTTATATTGCCACCTAAAATTTGCATGAAATATGTTTGAAGTATTTCAAATTTACAGTGAAGTATAGCATTTTAAGGTGGTAAAAACACATGGAATGATTCAATATTTAGACTACTAAAAGAAAATCACTTCAAAGATTTTATGGAAAGTTTTAATGTCTCAAAAGCGAGAGGAAGGTAATTGACTGGTAATAAGTAAAAAAAAAAAAAAAAAGAGGGAAAAAAGTGGTTTTGTCTTCAAGTAAAATGTCTGGCTGTGCCAGAATGTGAAAAAGATAGAAAAAGCTCAATTTAAGGGTGTGTAGTAAGTTGTAGAAAGACTGAGGAGATGTGAATTTTATTTGCCTTGGTTTATAGTACCTGCCAGTAACAGGTTTGAAAAGAAATAAATCTGTTCAGAATTTGACAGTATTAGATCAGTTTTGGTAGATTTATTCATAAGACTGGTGAACCTTTACTGCAAAATGTTTCCATTAAAATGAGATTATACTCTCAGTATTGTTCATACTCACCGGCGAAGGAATTCTTCTGTTATGCTTGGAAATGTGTTACTTGGAATTGAGATGGCTGGATCAATAGGATTAAGTATATCTAGTTTCATAGTAGGAGACCAAAACTATAGACACCTCACTACACTCATCAACCAAGACCTAGCTAGCCTTGGCAACTCTGTATCTAAATTAAAAGAGTCTCTAAGCTCCTTAGCCAAAATGGTTTTACAAAACTGCTGAGGCTTGGACCTTCTTTTTCTAAAAGAGGGAGGTCTCTGGCCTTAGGAGAAACCTGCTGTCTCTATACCAACCATTCTGGAGTCATCAGGCAAAATATGGCTGCCCTTAAGAAATGGTTACAGGAACAGGAGCAAGGACAACTGGCAGAACAAAATTGGTTTGAGCCATGTTTCTCATTTTCCCCATGGTTGACAACCCTTCTATTGGCAGCTATAGGACCTCTGCTAATCCTCTTGGCCGGTGTAACTATTGGTCCCTGTATCATAAATAAACTGGTATGTTATGTAAAGGGCCAAACACAAGCTGTCGATCTGATGATCTTAGCGACCCAGGGTTATGAGCCAGTACCAGTAAATTCAACTATGAACCAGTGATTTGGCTCACTGACAAAAATCAGTGGGGAATGTTGTAACCTAACTGAAGTACTGCCATTCTGTTCTGTATGCGCCATGGTCTTTGTCCTAAACTGCAGCCATTGTCCCAAATCGCACTTTGTACTTCTTGTGACTCCAGTAATTGTGTTCTTCCCATAATGCCTGCCACCAGCATGGTGTATTCCTGGAATAGACTAGCCACAAACCTCTGTACTTTGACCCTAGTTAAACAACAAGATGTCCTGTTTCCTCAGGAATGCACAGGTGTGCTGATGAGCTAATTTTTCCCCTAAAATAAGCCTGTCTCTCAGGACAACTTGCCCTTTGCTCCCCCACACCTTTGCGGTTTTTCCCTCTATAAACCACCCCAAATCTTAGCCTAGTTGCACAGCATCTGCACTCTGTGTCACTGGATACCAGCCTAAATAAAGCACTCTCTTCTTTTCCCTCAAAAAAAAAATCACCAACAGAGTAAAAAGAAAACTCACAGAATGGGAAAGAATTTTAGCCAGAAACCCCTCAGACAAAGACTTATATCCAGAACATATAAAGAATTGAAGACCAAGCCCTCTAAATTCAAAGACCCTCTCCAAAAATGGGCATCTGAGATGAGCACACAGTTCTCAGATGAAGATACACAAATGGCAAATAGATACATTAAGAAATGTTCACCATCACTGGTCATTTGAGAAATACAAATTAAAACAGCACTGAGATTTCATCTTACTCCAGAAAGAATAGCTACCATCAAGAAATCCACTGATAACAAATGTTGGTGAGGCTGTGGGGAAAAAGAATATGCTCCACTGTTGGTGGAAATGCAGACTGGTCCAACCACTATGGAAATCAGTATGGAAAATTCTCAGAAGACTAGGATTGGAAGTTCCATTCAATCCAGCTATTCCCTTCCTGGGTATTTTCCCAGAAAAACTGAAAAGATCATATCACAGTGATACATGTGCACCCATGTTCATAGCAGCACAATTTTTAATAGCTAAATGTTGGAAACAACCAAGATGCCCATCAACTGCAGGATGGATGAAAAAGATGTGGTATTTTTATACAATGGAATATTACTCAGCTATAAAAAATATGATCTTGAGGCCTTCATAGACAAATGGAGACAACTTGAGGTTATCCTCATTAGTGAAATAAATAAGAATTATATTTATAAATATCACATTATTTCTCTAGTGTAAAAAGTAATAAGAACTATAGGAATAATAAAACCCTAAATGTGTAATTGCTATTGTAAAAAAGAGAGGAAAAGAAAGTGCTCTAAAGCATATAACTGCATGTATGTTTAAGTGTGTAGGATTGATGATCATATTACTAAGTTTTTGTTGGATAGTTGAACAGAACTGTTTGTAGTCCCAGTGTTTGAATATCCACTTTGTATACTCTTGTAACTTGAACTATTTCTAAGAGGACAATTTGGGACAATATGTAATTATCAACTAGTGATTTCTTACTGTTTATTTGTTTTGAAATTATGTATTATTTATATCCTTTTTCTGTTTTTTCTTTAAATAAAATTTTAAAAATGGCTTATATACATGCACATTAAACTTTATTTTTGATGATCGACAAGATCACAATTGTTGTTTTATTATAACATTAAGTATTTTGACTCTTTTAGCCTGCTTTATCTTCTTTGTCTTTAATACTATCATTTATAGTGATCTGAGACATTTAATTTTCCTAGGACATATGTTGGCTTTTTCTGAATATTAATGTATACTTTTTAAATATAATAACATTGTTGAACACTTAATATTTCTTTATTCATAAAGAAAAATTTGCATATAGGAAAATGTACAAATTTCATTTGTACCTCTTATTTTGTACAAATACGTAGTCAATCCTCAAATATATATATAATGTACATGTATGTATGTGTATATATATAGATATAGTTATATATCTATATATCATATGAACAGTCTCCAAAATTGAGCAAATTGAGACACCCTACCATTATCCCTTTTTCTTCTTTAGTCAATCTCTCCACAAGGAGGCAATCACTATTCTGACTTATGTATGTGAACTTTCACTAGTATTTTCTATTTTTGAGCTTCCTATTAATAGAATTACTTTTTTAAGTGTTTGTATTCATGTGATTCATTCCTTAATATGTTCTTTAAATATACATTGATCTGTTTAACTGTAAAAAGAATCTCTGTATGAGGTGTCAACATTTTTTTCCACCCATTTTCTCACTGATGGGCCATGAGGTGGCTTGCAGTTTCAGTTTTTTAGGAAAAAAGCTGCTATAAACATTTTCCAAGTTTTAGTGGAAACATGCTGTATTGGTTTATTTCTGTTACTTACATACCTAGAGTAGAATTGCTGGGTCATTGGACAGCTGTTGTTTAACATTATTAGAAATTAGAAACAAATTTTGCAAAATATTTGGATCATTTTATATTTCACAAACATGAGAATTCCTGTTGCTCACATGTTTTAAGCCATGTTTACTAAAATCATAGTCAATCCAAATGTTTACAGAACAATATTTATACATTTTGACAAATAGAGCTTTTTTGAGTTGTAGGTTATTAAATTTTTTTGGCAAAAGTTATGAATTATGTGGGTACTGAAACAATTTCCAAATAGTGCAATTTAATAAGTACATGATTTTTACTTCAATGCCATACTCTCACATATATGTATTTGCTCTATTATTGCAATCACACATTTTCTCTAATGTGAAATTTTTAATTGAATTTCTACTAGTATACATAGTAATGTCATAGGTTTTACCTTCAGTAGAAAGAGCCTCTAAAAGGGAAACTTTGATTATTTGACTTTGGGAAAAAGTTAATTGTTGTTGGAAGTAATTAGCTGATTTTTTTCTTTTATAAGCATCTGATGATGCAGATATAAAACCATTTGCAAGTAATGTTAATGAATTCACAACAATTGCATCAATTTTGGTATATCCACAGGAGGGAAACAAGATTAGCAAGTTTGTTGAGAAAAGTAATTTGATACATACCAAAAATCATGCAGATATAAGCTATGTGTATATGCTTTCTGCATCAGGACATGCTAAGTTACTGTTATGGTCTTCTAAAACTAATTACTAAAGTTTAAAGTATTGGTTTATGCTTCTTCAGCAATGTACTTATTCTTTCATTGTCAGTTGATTAATGTCAACAGATATTTCATCAAGTTAGATGCATTATTAACATTTTTGGAAAACTGAATTTGAATTCTTAAAACTGTTAAATCTGAATATTTTCTGGGTATCTTTTGCTGAAAGGATATGAGCAACATTAAAAATACTATATATATATATATACATATATATATATACACACACACACATATATATATATATATATATAATGTATAACTAAATGATAATGGAACAGAACACTATATGTGTTTTTTGTAATCTCTGCAGAACTGCTCAACCCCCTATTTATACCACTCTAATTACTGGTAAGTAGACAGTCTAATATTCTTTTAGGCAATGGCATACACTCATGCCCTTAAGGAATCCTGCACGCTGTATTCTTTTATAAAGTAAAAGATAACTATCTTGGCAATGGATATCCTTTATGTTGGTGTCAGAGACCATGCTGACTCCAGCTTCTTCCTCCGTAGGCCTCTGGATGGGGCTGTTCACCTCCTTGCTTTTGTTCTCCATCTTCACCTCTATCCTGCATGTGATCCTCAATCTCAAGACTATGAAACAACTTAATGAAACAAACACTTCACCTTTTTTTTACACAGACAGTGTGGCCATATGCTGACAAAGGATGGAGAAGTGTGATGGTATCAAGGCTGTCTCTCACCTTAAATAACACAAGACAGAAAGGTCTACTGGATCAGCTTACAGTATAGTTTTTGTTTGTTTACTTGTTCATTGGTTTGTTTGCACCACCATACCTGGCTTGCATTGTGGTTTCTAATCATCCTATAACAGCAAAAGTCCAAACTATCTGAATCTATTTTGCTTCTCTTCAACTCACTCATGAGGGGCCTCTCTGGGACTTCCTAGCCCCCTTTAGTCTACAACAAGATGTACATATCTGGTAGACAGTAAACAAGTCTTCCAGTCTCAATCATCAAAAATGGAAGAGGATGTTATTTATGCATGACTTTTCTTTTTTTCTTTCCAACATGCCTTCATTTTTGTAAACACTTTTTGTAGCAAACCCTTCCTCCCATATTTGTGGGCTCCCTGCAATTTCAAGGATTTGAAGGTCTCTGAGTTTTGTTGGGTATGAAAGGATTCCTTATGAGTTAATTCTGCTTGCTGTCATTATATGATGGATTTTTGATGATGTTGTATTAAAAAGCAGCAGTAAAATGAGATTTATTCTGTGGTCTAAGAAAGATGGAATGTAGGTTGCAGATATGGCAGATGGGTTTGATATAATGATTGGGTTTCTGGTATTTATTTAGTTTTCATTTTGAACAGAATAAAAAAAAAGAACAAATCAAAACAGTGAGAACAATAAAACAAGACAGAAGAAGATTCCCCCATAGTTGCTATATTGCAACTTGTCATCCTCTAAACAGATGTTCAGACTACTATATTTAGATCTACAAAGTCAATCAACACAAGCATTAAATTGTTTTTGCACCTCAGGTGCTATCATCCCAGCCTGTGTTCCTCTTAATCATTTGGTTGCCAGGGGGGTGAGGTGCAGTTCTTCTTGTCTCACAGTCTGTACACTGGCTGGTTCACAGGAAGGGCAGGTTGATTTCTTGGTTCTCTTCTTATCCCATGACTACCACTGGCTCTCAGGAAGGGTGGGTTGACTTCTTGGTTCATTTTCTAGTTCATATGGCTACTGCTGGCTCACAGGAAGGGCAGGATGATTTCGCGATTCTCTTTGGTATTTTTTTTCTAAAGTTATGGATATGTAGCTGACATGTAGCTGGGGTCCTCAGCTGTTCCCATCATCATTGTCATTATAAACTAGATCTCCCAAGAAACTAAATTTACAGAAATCACCTCCCATCCCTGGGGATCAGAAGAGTCAGGTGTTCCTAGATCAGTGGCATGTATTTCTGAGAACATTTCACTTTATCAGCAAGAATTCTCTGGGGCAGGATGATTAAAAATTTTAGACCATCCTGAGCAAATTAGAAAGAACCTGTCTCCAAATAAAATCTAAAAACTTGTCTAGGGATACAGCTGAGCATTGCTTGGGTTAAATCCTCCAAAACTAAATAAACAAATGCAAATAAATGAGAACTGTTTGTTGCCCAACTATCTCACCTAGGGCTAATTAAAACTACAACAGAAACTGAAAACACAATGTGGGAATGGTCTATACTATCTTTATTGATATTAATACTTTGTTAAAGAGGAAAATTTTGGGGCAAATGATAAACACAATGCAAGAAAAATTGGCAAAAACAGAACAAATAAAGTTGTAAATTAACCTTACACAAAACATTTAGTGTGTGTTTATCTGAGAAAAAAACTGTTTTACATGTGTATATAATAGTTTCCATTAAATAAAAACCATTTGACTAACTCATCAGATCAACATACTAAATAATTGATATACTAAAGTAAGCAATTTTTCAACATATAATTTGAGTTAATGTGCAAAGAAATATGAAAACATGGATGATATCCAGTTTAATATCTGACTATTGTGATAGATGTATAAACAAAGAGACAGAGGGATGGCTGGAGGCATGGATAGACAGGCTGCCAGGAAAAAAATAATGGTAAATTTAGATTTTTTTTAACTTTAAAATTGACTCAGATGTAATACATGAACTTTCTAGAAAGGTGAGGTCCTTGAAGAGTCAGGGCAGAATGATCTCTGGCAAGTTTCATCATGAGTAAGGATTGCACAATCCTTTTCTGTTGAACACAGTCATAAAGTGAGATTTGCTGTTTGCCAGAAATTACACCAGTTAAGAATATCACTTTGAATGTTCTAATGCTGTAAGGAATTGGTCACAATAAAAAAAAAAGATATTTCCTACTAATCCTTCCAGCTGGCCTTGAGATCTGCAATGCATCAGAGCTGCCCCATCATGCTTAGGATGTGCAGACAGCTCTCAGAGTCTTTGGCAGCAGCCTGTAAATCTGCCGAAGGGGGACTGTTTTAAAGTTGCTTTCCCTTTATTTTTGTTGTTGTTTCTCCAAATACTCATTTGCGGCAGCATCTGCTATCTCAGCTCAGACAGTCCAAACAGATGTGCCATTACCTCATGTGATGAGCAAGTCTCTGAACAAAGCGTCTGCTCCTCCTTGGCAGGCTGTCCTAGACACTTTGTTCAAACCCAGATTGTAGAAATAGCCTCACACCACCAGGGGATAGGAGCTAATTAGAGGCAAATTTTTTTGTTTATTTTTGTTTTTGTTTTTGTTTTTGCAAACTTGGTGAAGAGGATAATGGACTCCTTCTGAGTCTCCAGTTTTATTAGTATTTCCATTTCAGTGAATTGTGGTTTTGACACAACTTTCAAATTATCACTGAATTTATCAAGCCCATTTTACTTGATGTTGATCTTTTTGGTGAGGCAGATCAGATGACTTCAATATTTCTAAATACATAGTGAGTGAGAAGTGTGAATAATCAAATTCTGGTGCCTTCAGTCTTTATGTCTTACTGTAAAATGTAAGTAACCAAGCAATGTCCCAGGTACAAATACTAGCAACACAAAAAAACTTTGCATGGCAGGTGCTATATTGTGTACAGAACATTTCTTCACAAGGAAAAAGGCTCCATAAGTGAACACAATGGAAATTATTCACTTAGACTGAATGTTGAGGAAATATAATCTATTACCAACACTGTTGTATGCTATTTGGCTGTAAAGTTCTCTATAAAGTTCATCGATATGAAAAAAAAATAACTCTAAACCTGTTTCCATATGCACTTAGAAGCAGAGTAATTAGACTTGGGCAATACAGGAAAAACTGATATTCTCAGGAAGCAATGCTCTGCATGTTTTACAATACTATCCAAATTCTGTATGTTAATTAAGCTACACATTTTTATTAAAGTGGATACTGATATCGTTCGTACAAGTTCACATCTGGCAGCAGAGAATTATTCAAATTTAGATACATCTAAATCCAAATTATATTTTCTTTCTACCTTGACCCAACTAGGAAAATTACTTTTGGAACATTGCTTAAAATCTTTGAACCTTAATGTTTTTCTCCATAAACTGAGATAATGTCATAGACTAAATAAGAAAACACATACATGCACATGCACACACACACACACACACACACATATCAACAAATTCAAAAGTCACAGGTACCCAATTCTGAACAAACCCATATTATTTGGCAAAGAGCTGGGTGCATGATCAATATATGATAACTGCTTGTGTTTTCAAAGTATTTATAAAGTCTGAGTAACCAGCAAAGCCTTAACACCTATCCATACTAAGGAATGCAGTACCTGAACTTACTATAGGTGACATAGTAAACACATTACTTATCCCCAAAAACATCTCAATGACCATTTTCCTAGCCAGTTTGCTATCAAGTGTATGAGATCTTTATTGTAGACAAGTTGCCCTGCAAAGGGCTCTACATCTACCAACAATGACCCTCACATCATTGGACATAATTACACACTGCCAATACCAGCTTTCACAATGGCCTTCAAATTGACACACTAGTAATAATGGTTTTCAACACTAAGACTCACTTAGATGTGTTAATTATGGTTTTGATATGGTAGATGAGTTTTTATTATGTTTGTTAAACAGTGTTTTTTTCATAAATTCTTATGCAATTCAGCTGCTATATCATCTAGAACAAGTTACTTAACCATCCTACACTATACCTCCTTTTTTAAACTTGTGGGAAAATTGCATGCTTAGATAAAACATTACTAACAGTACCTAAACCACAAATTATATTAATAAGTTTTGGCAATTATACTAATATTGTTTTAGTTAAATGAAACTTGCTTTTCTTACAGTTGTGGAAATTTCACAGCAGATCAAATACTTACTATAATCACCTTAAATCAAAAAAGACAAAGACATGAGGATTTTTTTTTACTCAGGCAAAACTGAGAATCATGAGTTTTAAAATTATATATCCTGTGATTGAAGGAAGGGTCAAAGGTCTAAACATCAATGGAAACAAAAGAAAAATCATATCCTAGCACGTATATTTGATGATGAAAATGTTTCAAAGTTATTTTTGTGGGGCTTTTTTTGTAGCCTGTTAAGGAGTCCTTAAAAGGAAACTAGGAAGTTAGAAGGCAAGGGCAGAAGAAAGAAAGGAAGGAGGAGAGAAGCAAGGAAAGAAGCAAGGGCGCAGTAACGAATATGCAAATAAAGCTTGTCTTTGGATTGGTTTGATGTCTGCTTGATCAAGTGCTCTGGATGATTTGCAGCTGTGTCTTCTAGAAGTTTAGGCCTGGAAGTTGTCTCAGTAAGAATTTAGTTTAAGACAGTCTTTATAAATTATGACACAACTGAAATTTAAAGAACTAACTGATTTTCCAAAAGCATTTATTTAAAAAGCAGAACAGTGTTGGGGTATTTGGTAGGGTGAAGCGATGTCAGGTGGGGCAAATTTAAAATTAATTTTAAATTACAAATGCATGTCTATAGCATCATTATCATAGCAAAATGACACAAATAACCAATATCTATTCTAAATGTAAATTGCTTAAAAGACACTGCTAACACCCTTGACATTAAATTAAAAGCAATACAGGGCATCTTTTCCTTTTTCTAGACTGAAATAAGAAGATATTTAGCTACCAAGAACCCTGTGCAGTGCAAAAAAACAATGTAAAGCCAGTGTTTGGGATTTTTTTTTCTTGGAACATCTCTTGGGAAAGTTTTCTTTCACATAAAAAATATTGTAAGAATTTGTCAGTGGCCAGGAGATAATTTAAAACTTCAGGAAGACTTTTTAAAAAACTATATAGCCTTCAACTCCATTAAGTATATCTTGCTATCCTTTTTTTGAGTCTTCATAGTGTCCTGAGTTATGGTCATATGACATAATCACAATTTTTAAAAATGTGATAGTGCTAAATGATGTAAGCCATACAAAGTACAGTATTTGTTTATAATATACTTTTTATAATGAATTCTACACATAAATGACTCAGTCTGTTTTATGATGAATTGTCTGATTTAACTTTCACATTTCAATTACATTCGTAGAAGTAGAATTTTTAAAAAGTAAGAAATTTATCTCAAAAAATAGAGCTTTGCTAAAGTTCTTTCAACTTTTGGAAGGGATCCCCAGGACTTTGTCCTTTCCCAGTGGTCAAGGAGGCATAAAGTTTAAGGTCTAAAAAGAAAGTCATGGATGTGGCGTGACACTGACCTAGAAGGGAAAGAAACAGGAAGGGGACTGCAGTGGGGTCAGAGCAGTGGCCACTCTCCCTTCTCCAACACCTTGCAGGTCCGTGTGCTCTGCTGTGTGAAGGTCTATGTGGTGAGCTATGTGTTCTAAATGCTAGATAGCTCCTCTCTTCCATGGTCCTCCTTCACCTGGACTCTGTCGACCCCAATCTCTCCTCTCCCATCTGGCTCAGGTGGTGCAGCTGAGAAATACTGCCTTGGCAGAGATCTAGGGGTTCTGCCACAAATCAAAAAAAGCATCACCTCTGCACTGCTGCCTTTTTCAATGGACTTAGTCCCCACCACTGTACCCACTGTTGCTTCAGAGCTTCTGGGATCGCCATCTGTCTTGTGCATTACCCTGAAAGCCAAGCTCTGAAAGCTGATTGCCTTATTGTCTGATGATGTTCAATATGGACCTGCTATTTATGGACCAACATGCAAGCCTTCTTCTTAATGCCTTCTTGGAAATTATTTCATTAGCCATTTTCGTCTGGAGACTGTTCTCAGATTTCTGAAAACTTGAATATCATGAAGGAAAGTGCTGAATTTGAACAAAACTAGTTATATTATGAAAGAAGACTAAGGAATCCAAGAAATATGTTCAAAGGATCAAGAAATAAAATATTCTTCTCTCTGATAAAGCAATTAAATATAATGACAAAATCAAAATATTTGAAGAAACTAATAAAATTCTAGATGAGACAGCTAAAAGTTTCTAGGTTAGGTTAGAATCTGAGAGAACAGAATGTCAGAAGTCAGAATTTGATACTGGAAAACAGGAAATTTATAGGGAAGTTGAAGGACATTATTGCAATGAATGCCACAGCATTTTCAGAGGTTCAAATTGCCCTGAATGAAGCTAAGCACAGTGAAGAGAAGGTGAAGTTTGAGTACCACCAAGTTTAAGAAGAAAATACTAGCTTTAGGAAGAAAGAGCAGCTGAAACAGGAAATTGAAGACAGGAAGAACTCATACACTCAGTTTAGCAAGCAGATCAAATCCTCCAAGAAGTCTCAGGGAGATTTGGATTTACAAAGATGACCGTATTAGTGCTCTGACTAATTGCATTACACAACTGAGTCAGTCAGTGTGGATCCACCTTTGAGGAAATGAAGGAGGAAATGAGTCATGAATGAGCCAAAAGAGAAAGTGGGAGAGGAGTAGAGTGAGATGAAAAATACAATTAAGCAGATGAGGGCTATCTCTTGGACTCAAACTGCAATTGCATTAGTTGACGAGGATGTGAAACTTTTTCAGATTAAGGTAAAATGTAACCTGGGAGACCCAATAGAGAAATGACCGCTGCTCATTTCAGTCTGCTCTCCTGGCCTAGAAGAAGAGCGCAGAACCCTGCAGCATCAAGTGGAGATTCCAGATGAACTCTACCAGCAGAAGATGGTTGTGCCAAAGAAAAGGAGGTAAGAAGCATATGAACCACCAGAGAGAGAGCAGTGATTGTCAGATGCTGATGAGAATGTGGGGCAGCCTGGAGAAGAAATAAAAATGTGCCAGTAGGGAAGTGAACAAATGGAGAGAGAATTACAGAATACAGAGTGCTTACTTGAAACTCAGGTTGCGGCTCATGACAACTGTTCATAACTGGCTTAACATTCCACCTATAGAAAAAGCAATAGATGAAAAAGGAAAGACAAGCTTCTAACTTGAGACACACATTACTGGCAATTAGCCAGAGGATGCCAATATAGCAAAACAAACAATTTTAAAACCAATGCCAGAAAGACCAATTACAGAAAACCGTGTGTGGGTTTTCCTGACTGGGAACCTTCCCACTGACCCAGAATGGGTCCTTTGGCTGGTCCCTGTGACAGGTGGAGGGTGCTCTCCTCCACTGACCGTGGAAGCTACTTGGGAGCCACACTCTGCTATATCCAATGAATTCCGTATGAAGGCTTTGGAACAGAGTTTACAATTAACCTTTAACTTAGTGAGAAAGGAAGTGGACTATGCACTATTCATTACCATAAAGTGCCTCACTGACTTTGTGTGTTTTTAATAGTTAACTGATTGGGTAGCCTGCATGATTCAGACAATCAATCAAATAATAGTATTTCCTCTCTAAAGATCACTTTTTAAACCAGAATAACAATCTAACTTTGAAATGTGCAAGGAAAAAGACCTGCATTTTGATTAGTGTAGCATTATAATTACTCAATGTTTTAGAATGTCATAAAAATGAACATTTCCTATGGAAATGTTTGAGGCATATGTATTTCATGTTTCCATTATCCTATTTATGGTATTTACCTGTTGAATACAGAGCTGTGGTATTTACAAAGCTGATCCCCAACCTCCATCCCAAAAGCTGTTATGTAAAATATTTGTTTGAAAATCATGAAGTTTATCTCCCTTCTTGCTGATGTTCTTTGTAATAATAATTCAGAAAAAGTAGTTTATTAATAAAAAAATAAGGCACATCATCTTCCAGATTTGACTGATTCCTCTACCTTAGCTCATTCCAAATTTTTCCCCTATGTAATAACAAAAATATTTACTTAATGCATGTGTTCTAACATACATTATTTATATAATACTTATGTAACAATACTAATATTTTTATAATTAATATTGTCATATAAACAGAGTCTCCCAAAAATGTATACATACTTCAGGAAAAGAAAAACTTCTATAAATATTTTAATACTAAATTTATTGAGACATCATGAGTTTAATAAAAGGTACTTTTGCCCTCTACACTTACAAGAGGTGCTTAAAGTGGGTGACCATTAGCTCCAGACATTTATTTGAATGGCAAACTGCTCCCTGGGTATTCTTGTCATTGAGATTGTTGCACACGCATTTTCAGTTTCTTTCCTAGGGACCAGAAGTGTAGTGGGTCTTCTGTGGTTTACGACATCCTCTAGGGTCCCACATATGAGGGTAACACCATCTGCTGAAAAAACATCATACTGCTTTTCTTTGCGTGAAGTGTGTACACATTTTTTTGGCAGACTCCATATATTAATTCAATGTTCTTTCTCTAAGAATTACAAATAATTGCAAAATTTTAAAGTTTGGTTCTGTATCTTCTCATTATGAATGAGGTTAAGGATGTAACAAAAGTTAAAAAACAAAAACTTACTATCTGAAACAAAAATATGATGCATGAAAATAATAAACAGTCTGTGTCATCTCCAAGAAATTTAAAAGGAAAAATGCAGATTAAATACAAAGGATAAATAGAGTAGGAAAAGGGACAAGACCTGTCAAGAAGATTTAAGGATTATAATCAAAATTAAGAAAAGGGAAAGGCATGGCTGACAAGGTGGAGGCCACAGTGCAGATACAGGAAGTTTCTAAACAGTTTATGATAAAACTTGAAAGACAAGGAGTTGCTGGATTTTGCTTTGTTTTGGTTTTTTCTTATATTTGATGACAAAAGAAACCTTTCTTTCTCCTTGCAACTTGCTGGTATGTCCAAGAAAATATTTAGTTATCAGTTGTCATACCCAGCATTTCCTTTGTAAACAAGCAAATAAGACTTTGTAGCCCATTTTTTTCTGCATACTTTGAATTTTCGCCTTTCTTTGTCCTCCCTATCACTCTACATGTGTTCTGTCCTGTTCTTCTAAGTCTTCTATTCCTAAAATATTAGCTTTTTTAAAAACAGCCTATAAAAATCTACCAAAATTTTCCATTAGAAGGAAACATGGGCTAAGATAAACCTGTGCTACAGTGGAAAGTCAACAATAGTTTTGTTCAAGTTTTGTACACAGAACTTCCCATCTGGTTGATTCTGAACTACTTCTTTAACCTTTTTGAACTTCTAATGTGAAAATTAAGGATTCTACTTGAAAGTATACAAAAAGACCCAAACCAGTGTATACCATATTGTGTATATTATAGTGTGCTTTCTCAATAAGCAGTCATTGCTCTGAATATTGCTATTACTACATCCAACACAAAAGTGACCAATCAAAATTTTTCGTGCTCATTTTTGAATAGGAAAAAAATAGTAATTTTCTAGTATGCAAAACTTAAATTATGTAAATAAGTGGTTTCCAATAGTTTTTGGCACCAAGTGCCAGTTTCATGGAAACCGTATTTCCCATAGACATGGGACAAGCGGGAGGAGGGATTGGAATTGTGAGCAGAGGCAGGGCTTGGATCCCCGAAGCATCGCACCTTGGATCCCTGGTGTGTGCACGGCTCAGCACGTGTGCCACTGATGACCTGATAAGAGGTGCAGCTCAGGCAGTGAGGGGATCTCTCAGATGGATTGTGAGCAGGTATGAACACAGATGAAGCTCCCCCTGCTGTGCAGCATGTTTCCTAACAGTAGGTGAACTGATGTACAAGGAGATGGGGACCCTGTACCAATTCGTGTAAAATATCTGAAATTATTATTTGCTCACTCAATAAATTTTATTTATATCTACTGTTAATATTGGCTTCAATTATGCTTCTCTATGAAAAGTTATACTAAAATGTGAAAAATGCAAGTAAAATATTTTGCCTTTTCTTCCATACTCCTTTGTCTTATTGAGCTCCCCAAATAAGACATTGAATATCCCTTACTTTCTCATCATCAGCAAGCAATATTGATTATGTTCATATTTAATTTCCAAAAATAGTGGTTTTCACATGCTGTTTCTACTTGGTCTCAACAACTTTTTGATGTAAGCAGAATCAATTGCTTCCTGAGGCTACTTAGTTGCTTTCTTGTTGAGACACAGTATTTGACACACACAGCATACAGTAGAGAAAGTGTAATTAGCTCACAATTTGTAGAGGTTTTAGTCATTAGATGGCTGGCTGCAAGACAGGGCAGAGAGGGACATAGACCCTTCCAGGCTTCACCCCCCGACCCACCTCTTCCCATCAGGCTTCACCTTTCAACATCATACCCAGATACAAACTCATCAATGAACTAATTCAGTGACGGGTATCACAGACATGATTCATTCACCTCCTCAAAGTCCTACCTATCAACACACGACACTTTGGTGGAACATCTATATATAAATCACAACACTACTCTAACAAATTACCATAGACTTGATGCTATACAACAATGGAAATTTATTGTTTCACACTTATAGAAGCCAAAAATCTGAATTAAGGTGATGGTAGTGCCACACTCACTCTGGAGGTTCTAAGGATAATCCTTTTTGCCACTTCCAGCTTTCAGTGGCTTCAGTAATTCATTAGTTTCTGACTTTGGTTTCTGCCTCCTCTTCAATGTAAACTTTTTCTCCATATCTGTGTTCCTGTCTCTAGTAAGCTACTTTGTCACTGTTTCCCACCAAGGTAATCCAGGATGAGAACATCTAAAAGTGTGTAAATTAAATGGAGATAGCTAATCCTCATAGAAGTTTCAGAAATTTCTGTAGTATAAGGTAAAATGATTAGTGAATGATGAAATGAGATTAGAAACCAGACTTTGATATTCATGCAAACTGATAAAGAGCCTTGATCCAAATCAATAGATAGATGTCTTAAGGTTAATTTCTATAAAAAATTGGAGAGGAACATACTGTTCAAACTTAAGAGGAAAAATTTGTTTGTCATATATGAAATTTGGTGCCCTATAAGAAAGAGAAGGACTGTATATGAAAAGATATGTGAGACAAAAGCATCCTACTAGAAGAAATTTGACAAATATTTATTGTTTTTCTACTACTCTATGTAGCAAAATGCTTTGAAGCAACTTTGTGCTGCTTGCTCTCTTATAGCTCCCAATGTAGACAGAGAGACAGTCATTAGATAATGAATTTAAAGTATCATGAGCTTCATATGTGTAAAACCATATTGTGGTTTGGGCATAGTTAAGTATCTTAACTAGTATAAAATTAAACAAATGATATTTAAGCTGTAGGGTGAGATCTAAATGGGAAGATAAAAATCAAATTTTTCCAAAAAGAAGAGATAAGAAAGATCTAGGAATGAGACAAATATCTATAGTTTTGATTAACCACTGAAAAGTTTACCACGAGGGTCACTCAGGCAGTGCATTGGCTCATACACTGACTGTCCTGGGCATTACTCAGTTGTTCATAACTAGTCAGTTCCTAAACTGAACATATTTTGTAAAATTGCCATTTTCATATTTCCTCTTATAAAATTTCATTGAAAAGTATACAATTTTTGATCATTCTGTATTTCAATAATTGGACTGGCAAGTGGTTAAGGCTAAGAGACTTCAGTGCTAAGTTATTGATTTGTGAGAATTTAACACAGTTTAAAATGTCAAATTTCAAATTTAGTTTTAGTCTGAGTAATGAATAAAAGATAATCTTTACTCCATTTTTGGTCCCTACACCTTCCTAATTACCATAGTAATCTGTCATTCTATTCCTGTGTTTCTAGATAACCTTTACCACCTTTCTAAATCTTCTCCCTTTCTCTCAAAACCGTATCTCTCCTATTGCAACAAAAAAACACTGTTTAAAGAGTGTGAAAACATTTTATAACATGCTAAGAACTTGCATTACAATTGATATTTAAAGTTGCCACTACCATTTTTAATGTCCATACAAATTGTTATAAATAACAGAAATAAAAGTCTTAAATTTTCTAATATAATTATAGTTATAAGCATACTGTTGATACACATTCCTATATAGTAACTATGTAGAAAATATGATAGTAAGATATAAAATATAAAAGGTAGAAAATATAAAAGGTAGAAAAAGTAGAAAACTACTGTAAAGGAGATTGACTTCTTTTTGAAGTCAAATTATAAAAACTCAAGAATCAATTCTAAAATTAAATATAGCACAATTTCATTTTTTAAGTTCTAAAGTAGTTCAATATCTCCTTTTTAATTACTTCACTCTGCTTACTTTATTATCTTGTCAATTTTTATATATTATTGTGAACATTTTCTGCTCTCAGATTCATATACAATGCTGCTGAAAAATTCTGACTTTTCTACTTTTAGTATAGGCCAAGAACTTGACATCAATAAGAACAATTTTGGGCCAAAAATATTATTCCCTAATGGAAGTACACACTGAAATGATATTTTCCAAAATTCTCAGCTTGGAAACCAAGGAAAATGCAAAATAATTTATGGAAAGGAAAATCGCGAGTACTTGACATTAAACATTTTAATTAGAAATGCATATGGGCCACATGTTAAAACTGTATTTCAATGTCTACCCAGAGAAACCATAGTATCTACCTGGATATAAGTTGAAAAGAGGGATAAACTGTCGTTGCATCTTTTAAAAATTCTTTAGTATCTCCAGAGAGAGTATATACAATCCAAGTTGATTAGAGTTGATTTAGTTGGACTCTCATATCTATATATTATCTCAACGTTTCATGTTGAAAATAAGGCACTTCAATTTGTATCTTAAAGAAGTTACTAGAAAACATATAGAGTAAAATTGACATGCAAAAATGTTATGGAGATACGTAATGATATTTCTGCCTATCAAATTAGCACTCAGAAAATTAAGAACCTATATTAACATATTTGTTAAGATTACCATGCAGAAGTCATTTAAAGAATAAAATAATAACTTTTATAATGAGCAATATAGTGAAATTCATTAAGTTCTGTTGGGATTTTGAATTTAAATCTATTCAAATTCCATTAAATAAAACATACCAATCAGGATGTGGTGGTGAGAAGAACATCAGTTTGAGTTCCAGTAGTGACTTCCAGGTGAATGACCTTGAGATAGTCTTTATTAGACACTGTGATTCTGTTTTATGATCTTTAATATTATGATGTTTTCAAGAGTTGTTTACCAAAGTTCCTTCCATCTAACACTTTTTCTTTTTTGGATCTTGTCTCGCTATGCAGTTCAGACTGGTCTCGAACTTACTTTGTAGCCCAAGCTGGCCTCGAAGTTGCAGCAATCCTCTTGTCTCAGCCTCCCAAGTGTTGAAATTATAGACATGTGCCCCCATTCCTGTCTCCTAACAATTTTGACCAGTTTATAAAAATGAAAGCTTTCTGCCATAACTCTAAGTGATAATTATTAATCACTGTTTGCAACATAACTATCTCAAGTTGTTTAAAAATGCTAAAGTTGTTTTAAAATGTTAATTCTTAAATTGCAAACCTACTTAATTGGAGTTTTGAGAACTTGTTTCAAAAAATCTGCATATGTGCTAGAGGTGTAGCTCAGCAGCACAAGAACTTCCTGGCAAGTGCAAGGTTGTGAGTTTGATCCCCAATACCAATAAATAAATAAATAAATAAATAAATAAATTTAATGAAATGAAAAAGAAATCTGCATCTTACTTAACCATCTTAGAGGAATCATTCATATATTAAGGTTTAATAACCACTGATTTATTGTGTATTATTTTGATAATTATGTAACATTGCATTATCTCTTTTATTTTACGACTGAACAAATATAGGAAAAATAGTAACTATCATTTGTGAAATGATTTACAGTTACAGCTCCAAATTTCTTTTCATGCCAAAGACTTCTTTCTGCTTCATATTAGAGGATAATATTCTTAAATGAAATAGAATATGGATCCTCCTAAAATCTATCAGGAATAGTTACAATGTCAAATTAGGAAAAATTTTGTTAAAATAGAAATGCTGAAGAGAACAATCCTGTTCTTGGAATCTAATCCTGAAGCAGCTATTTTCAGGAAAATTTAAGTTTTCACAGTTACTCAAAAGTACTAGATCCGCTGAATATCCCATTCTGGCAACTCAACATGAATTATGGCAAATAGGAGATACAAAAAGTAACTAGTGGGTATGAAAGGAAAGAATGGAGTAGATCAATCAATCAGTTAATCAATGGCTTTCCTTTTCATTTTATTTGATTAAAAGTTTTACTATTTTCACAATGAAACAACAGATCTAGAAAACACATTTTGTATTCATAGTTTGCACTGTGTGTGTTTTATAGCTAACATACGGATAAATTTATAATGGCCTCATCTTCAAAATAGACAAAAAATTTCTAGTGTCCTTGTCTTTGATCTAAAAAAACCCCCATATCATTTATATCAAATAATCACCACATAGCTTCTTAAATGTCTTGAAACATTAGAGAACATACCACTCAGGTATCTGGTAATAGTATTTGACTTTTGATGCTCTATAATAAAATAAAGATGATAAACACAGAATCTGCAGGTAGAGGCCTGCTGTATGACAAATGCAATAAATCACGTTGGTGTGTAAACATACTTGGGAGAATGCAGGAAGCAGTGTGCAAAGCCATACCTCAAATGAAGCCTAAATGTGGGAATTGGGGCAGGGCATAGCAGGCTCTGACCATTTAGTTACAGTGAAGGAAGGGTGAGGCCAAGACTGCAAAATAAGCCATGGCTGTATGAAATTCAGTTCCTGCTTTACCCACACAGCAAACACCAGGAGGCACAGGAACACATGCACAATACACAGATTCACACTAAAGTAAGGACTGTGGGCTCTGGGAAGCAATGTATTGAGAGGTTTATAGACTGAAGAGAGGCCTGATTGATCCTCCTTCTGCTTCAAAGACCTGGGACCTAGAAGGGAAAGTTATATCCCTTGGTGAGGAAAAAGAATATCCAACAAGTAGTGCTAAGATTGCTGTCCTAGACACAAACATGTTTTCAGCAATGTCAGCAGTAGCACAGTCCCCTTGATGCACACCTATCAAGAGAACAGGTATCCTCCAATACGGAACAGAGATACTGCATGTTAGAAAATTCAGATGATGACAGAAAGTGTAGGATACCTGAGCTAGAGCCACCAGGCTCCAAGACATCTCTCTTACAGAGCAAATTCTACAGCTGACAGCTGCAGAATTAAACCACCAAATCAGAGACGTATTGTTATAGGCACTGACTGCAGAAAAGCCAGTTTGCCACAGTTAAGACACAGAGCAGGAAGATGTAGTTATCTGCCTGCACCAGGTACATTCTCCAGAAACCAGTGACCCTAGAAAACACTGGTAGTGGTCAGGTCCCCATAGCTGCATGATGGTAAAAACCTACAAGAAGGAATCCATTTGTGACGCCCCAAGGCTACTTAAAGACTTTCTTCTAATATCTGCAGTACTGCAGCCTAGTCTGGAATACAAAGAACACTGCACCAAAAGGTGTTGGCACCTGGCCAGGTACCAGTAGGCTTTGTAAAGAGCCAGCCCTAACAGTATTCCCCAAATAAACAGTTTTCTGTGCTTCTGGCTTCAAACTTATGGCATCACTACACATTTGCAAGTTCCCCTTCCAGTGTGCTGTGTGTGAGAAGTACTACAGCACAGCAGAGTACCTGCTAACTACTTGGCTGCACAGCAGGAAGAGGTGCTTAAGCTGTGTAAAGTGTGGTTTGAGCTTCAAGGCTAAGAAAGGTTGTGTCAAGCAGAACCACAGAAGGAAAATTATGAGACTCATCTGTCCCTCTCCTGGCCTCCTGGTACAAGGCTAACTCAGAAATTATACAGACCAGTAAGGGGTGCCCCAAGCAATGGTTACTTGGTAGGGCCTCTTCATCTTAGGGAACTCAAGAAAGACACTGAGAACTCAGAGAACCACCAAGAGTCCTATGCAGACACTGACATACTTCGTATCAGGATCGAAATGAAGGTTTCCCCTGCTGATGACCAAAACACAGTTATCCATGATTTAAGCCTGAGGTGGCAGTTAAAAACCTGAGGGCCATATGACTGCTGTTACATTTTGTGGTTATTTATATACTGAATGTTCTTTACAATGCTGATGAAAAGAGATGAGCAACAAAAACAACAAAATCACTGTCCATTGCTAAGTACTCTGTGATAACTGAGACAGTTCAAGAGACTGGCTCCGGGATGGGGCACTCCGTGGTAGATTATGTGCTTACTGTGAACAATGACTGAGTTTGCACCCCAGCACCACACACATGTACACACACACACACACACACACACACACTAATAGTTGTTTTCATGGAAGCTTTAAGGACCAGTTTTTCACATTACAACATCTCCTGGTTGGGCTGAGGCTCTCAGGTCTATATTACTCCTTCTGCCCAAGTCTGCTTCTCTTTCCTCTCTTCTATAGGTATTAATTTCAAGGACTTTCCCTAAAAATCATCTGATCAAATAACATCAAGTTGGAGACTTCTTCCCCAAAATCCCAACCAGTGACAATTGATACCAGCAGTGCACCAAAAAAAAAAAAAAAAAGCCACACAATAAGATCTGTTTCAGAGCTGGATCAGTCATGACTGTCTGTGAACCAGGGAACCAGGCTGCATGACTTGTAATAGATAAATATAGATCATCCTGAGCCCAAGTGATGTACAACAGAAATGCAGTTTATCTAGTATTTAAGATATATGGAAAAAATAATAAATTTAAAGAGAATAATATTAAAAGGACTAAATTTATTGAATGCTCCATGAAAAAGATTTAAAAAAACCTGGGTTTAACAGGAATATAAAAACCAAGTGCAAGTCTCAAAATTAAAGTCCATCTACCTGATACCTGCCATTAGACTAAATCAGGAACAGTGTTGCCTGGGGGGTATGACAGGAATTTCTATCACTATTAAAGATTTAAGAAATGCATGGTAGAGAAGAACTTGTGAAAGAATACTATCACATCTCTGTATCACCAGTGTATTCACTATATAAATTAGAACCTCTAAGATTAAAAACAGACTACTACATAATTAACCAAGCAATAGCTCTAAATGTATCTACCTTGCCAGATACAGTTTATTTTCTAGAGTAGATTAAAGTGGCCTAGAGCCATAGATTTATTAAATGTACTATTTTGTATCTATATCATTATCACTAAAGGAGATTTCACAGCATCATGGAACAGACAGCAGAATATATTTCCAGTTCTATTTTATTTCACCCCAGAATATATTTACAGTTTTATATTTATAGGAGTATGATATTAACTCTACTATTGTGTGTCATAATGTATTCTAGAGAAATCCAAGTGGTGAAGACATCCATCAGAATATTACACTAAACTACGACTAGGGGACAATAAAGGCTTTGTCAAGATACAAAAGTACCAGCTCAAGGAGGACTTATTTAGAGGACCACCATTCCAGCATTCTTTTTATGGGTCCAGTAGACAGAGGTGTGCTGGGGGCGAGTATTTCATCTTGAACCTTCCAGTATAAGCTTGTGTCTTCACTAGGAGTAAAATGCAAAAAAATACCTTTATCTGATTTAAAAACAATCCTATGTGATGTTTCTTTGCCTTTCCTTCGACTCTGTCTCATATATTTCCCTTTTTTTTCCAGGAAATATGGTAAGTTTTTCACTGCTTTACATAAATTACCAAAAATTTAGCTACTTTATAGCAGTATTATGTCATTATTTCATTAGATCAGAGTCTGCACATGACATAATTGGGCTTACAGCTTAGAGTTGATAGGAAAGTGTCACCTGGGGCTCTGTTCTCCCAAATCTTGGGCTTGCTATCAAATGCTTCAGACTCTGCAGAATTTAGTCCCTGTATCAGAAGTGGTGAACCGATGGCAACACACCTCAGCAAGCACCTTGAGTCTTCTTTGGGATGATGTCATAAATTGTATGAGTGTTTTTTTTCCTAAACTAAAAACTCACATTCAGGTCTAATTGCACTGTTGGCGCTTTGTGATAAATAAGTGGGTTTTGGATGCCCATTTCTAAAATGTTTTCCATCACTACCCTTTAGTTACAAGACTGACTTTCTGACCTTCCATTTTTTGCTGGCTCATGCTTAGGATTGCTCCAGTCCCTAAAATCCACCTCAGTTCTCATCCACAAGCCCTTTTCATAAGCAGCCCACAGCATGAATGCTTGTTTTATTCCAAGTAGGAAACTGAAAGAAGTCTCTGCTACCTGGACATTCTCTTGCTTTTTTTAAAGAGCCCATTTGGTAAAGTTGGTCTGATCTAGGACTCATTAGGGAATGCAGAGCAGCACCTAGTATACTATTTGACTGAATAACTGGAAGAAAATTTGCACATGCTGCAAGGCAGGAATCCTGGGGCAGGGGTGTTCATTTTAGACTTATGCCTATTTCAGTGACAAATACCAAGGCATGAGATTGTTTTTATTTTATACTTTCATTTGATTGTAGATATTGTTTAATTTCCTCTTTAATTTCATCTGTGACATTTGCTGTTTGTGAAATTGTTATAAATTTCTATGCATTTATGAAATTTTTGAAGTTGCTTTTGCCATTAATTTCCAATGTCATTACACTATGGTCAGATAATATACATGGGATTAATTTTGATTCTTTTGCTTTCACTTAAGCATATTCTACATATTAGTATTTGGTCAGTTTTAAAGAATGTCCCATGTGCAACTGAGAAGTATGTGTATACTGACGTTGTTGGGCAGAACACTCTAGAAATGTTCATTTGTTCACAGATTTGCTTCTGTTCTGTTATTTCTTTGCTGACTTTTTGTCTAGTTGACCAATCTCTGTGATAATGGGATATTAAGGTCCCCCATTACACTTATGTGATTGATTATTTAATTTTTCATTTCTAGCAATAATTGTCTAATATAATTGGGTGCTCCTATATATTTGGTGCATATATATTTATGATTCTTATCTATCCCTCTTGATGTTTTCCCCTAACAAGTATGTAGTGACCTTCTTTATTTCCTCTAGTCATTCTTGGTTCGAAGTTCACTTTGCCTGCAAACATAATAGCTACCCCTGCTTTTATCTGAGTTCATGCTGAATGAAGGATTGTTTTCCATCTTTTGACTGTTTGTCTAGGAATTTCTTCTTGAGTTAAATGTGTTTCTTATATACAAAATATTGTTTGATCTTGTTTATTGATCCAGTCTTCCAGTCTGTTTTTTTTGATTGGTGAATTAAGGCCATTCACATTGATGGTATATATATATATATATATATATATATATATATATGGTTTGTCTTGGTCATGGTGTTTTGCTGCTGTTGATTTCCTACTTTTCCTCTCTGTTTAATTGCTCGCCTACTTGGTGATTTCTTTTTGTTGTTACTCTTAGAATTGTGGTCATTACTTAACCATTAAATTTGACAGAGAGTTTTGCAGGATACATAGATCTAGGTTGGAAGCTGTTTCCTTTCAGAATTTGAAATACTTCACTCTGAGCTCTTCTTGATTTTAGAGTTTGTGTTCCAAAGTCTGCCATGATTCTGATAGGTTTACCTTTATAGGTTTTCTGTTTCTTTTCTCTGACAGTTTTCAATATTTTGTTCTTGTGCTGATTTTCTAAAATCTTGATTATTATATGTCTGAGAGTAGAATTATTTTGGTTATGGCTAATTGGAGTTCTATATGCCTCACGTATCCCTATGTCAGACTCTTTTCCCATGCTTATAAAATTTTCTGCTATTACTTCTGCAGAGTTTTTTTATGTCATCTGTTTTGACTCCTGCTTTTTCTTTGGCACAAAGTATTCTAATATATTTTTTTGCATTGTCTTATAGCTATTAAATTGTTATTTCCTAATTTTTTGTTATTTTCAAGAAATCTTTCCTTTTGTGATTGCTAGCCGACATCCTGTCTTCAAGGTCTAAAAGTATGTCTTCAAATGGATTCAAGCACTTTTGCCAGCTTTCAAAGGAATTTTTAATTTCCTGGGTACTGCTTTTCCATTTCTTTACTAGACTGATCATTCAAGGTTCCCACTCTCTTCCTATCATGATTATTTTTTATCTCTACTCTACTTTAGATTTGCTCAGCATTTCCTTTATAAATGTTTACCATTCTTTACGTACCTCAGAGATTATGATCTGATTGCCTCTCTACCCTCATGCATTTGTTTCTTTACTTTGGTTGCTATCATTGCAGAGATTTGACGTGTGTGTCTACCAACTTCTTCTGTGTTGATGTCTCTTGGACTTATTCTGGGTGAGATGGAAGTCTGAGATTGCATTTACTTCTTCATTTTGTCATTTTATATTTCAAAACATTTTTATTTTGTTTTCTGTGATGATCCTTGTGAGTTTTTGTAGTGGATAGCTATATTACTAGTATTGAGACTTTTCTAGGAAAAGTTTGTTCTTCAGGGTTATCACCTGTGTGTAGGAAACTCTAGGTTTGTGTCATTACAAGATCCTATCTTTCCAATTAATTATGGGTGGCATCTATTTGTCTCAGTCCCCAGTCCTTTGGTGTAGGGCTGTGGTGAGGTTATTACCCCAAAGCTACCCAGTATTATAACAGGATAGAGAACAACTTACTAGAACAGATATGACAACCTAGATAAAGTCATAAAATTAGTAATAAAAATAGCATCACATAATTTGGAAACTGAAAAACTGTGGTAAATATTTATTTTATACTTTTGACAATAGGAGCAGATTCTATGTTATATAACAGAACTGATTGTAAATTAGGAGTTTATATGCAGTGTTTTCCCTTGGTAGAGTGGTTTTACTCTGTGGTGTGAAAATTTAGGGAGGATAGTGTATAAAATAAAAAGAACTGAAAAAGAAGTAGAAGCAAGCCTGGAGGACAAAGAATGATCACACAAGGTTTGGTAAAGTAAAGAAGAGTGTAGAAAGGAGTATTGGAAATATTATCTGAATTTGTTTCCTGTATTTGGGAGATGGGATTAGTTTTCTGTGGCTAGAGTTCTCCCCAGTCATTTAGAAAAGAAAGAGAGGGAGAGAGGGAGGGGGAGAGAGAGAGAGAGAGAGAAAAGAACAGGAAGATAAAGAGAAAAAATAATGATAACAAAACAAACTGAAAGAAAAGGGCTGGTTACTGAGTCCTGAGTTCTTCCCAAGTTGGTTGCCTGTCCCATGGAGGCCTCAGTCATCTGTTGTCTCATATTTATATTGCTGCATCTAACTTTTCACTCTATTAGTCTTGTCTTTCCATCCTGTGTGCTTTTCTGGGACCCTACTGTGTCACTGACATTCCCTCTGGTCTCTGGTCCTTCCTGAGCAGTTCACCTCAGTCATAGCAGTAACAAAGGGAGAGGCCATTCTTTGGGGCTTCCTATGTGGTTCACCTGCATTCCCATTGGGGTGATGGAAGGAGTTGCTTCTCCATGGTGTTTACCTGCCTTCCTGCTAAGTTCCTGAGGGGCAGCACACTGTCCTGATTTCATCAATGAAAAATTTCATATTCCAAGAAACTCCTTAGACTTACCCTATTAAATTTCCATTACACAGGCCTTGTATGTGCCCTAAAACCTTCTAGCCTATTTCTCCTTATGACTTTGACATTAGCCTTCTACCTGGAATATATTCTTATTACCAGTAGTTCATACTAAATATTATTTTTAAAGCATACATTCTCATTAGAAGAGGCAGTAGAAGGAATAATAGTCATAAAGCTAAAGTACATTAAGTACACAAAGTACATTAATATATTAGAATAGTCAAATTTGACAAAAGCTAATGATAATGAATGTATTACATTTCTAAGTGGATGTATTTTAATGAAATGGTGACATTTGAAGTCATACTTTAAGGGAGCAAGGGCACTAATCAGTTGAATGTGTAAAGACAGAGTATTCCATGGAGATGGTACAGTTAATTCTAATATCATAAAATGGGAAACATGTCTGGCATATTCAAAACTATGCAAAGAGGAAAATGTAAAAATAATGAAATGGAGAGGAGCTAAAGATGGCTGATCATTGAGCAACAAAATACAAAGCCTCCTGGGAGAAACAGCTCATATGTCAAAGTAAAACATCCTGGAGAGATCCAGACAGAGGGAGATGGATCCTCTTGACACAGGAAGAGGTTAGAGCAAAGAAAGCTTGCCGAACATGCAGTCTCAGGGCTACAATTGGAACAGCTGGACACAGAGCTTTTTGCTGCAACTGACCAAGTTTGCACTGGCCTGAATTCATGCCGGCCTGAATTCACAAGCCAGCAAAGCTGCCCAAACTCATTCCCACTGCCACTTACAGGAAACACAGCCATGCTGAAGTCAGAGGTTGATGAGCCCAATGGAGAATGGAGCTAGTGAGGGGACTTTCATTAATCTACAGTCAGTGCTGGGAATAAGACCCCCCCCCATGGGAAGGGCATGACCAAGTGGGTGGCATGTTGGATTCGGGCAGGAGGAGCCTGAACTAGGAATAACAGTGACTTCATTTGGTTGCTCCCTCCCCAGAGCAGATTCATGGGATTTGCTTGGACTAGGTCATGCCCCTGGCTGGGACCCAATAAGCCATCCCAAATCGATTCCCTATGCCTAGCACACACTAACCTAGTGAAGGCCCCTGAAGTTTGACTGGCCTGGTGGAGAGGGGTCAGCATATGCAGCCTCTGCCTACACCTCAGTGATAAGAGCAAACAGGACAGGGCAGAAATCCTTCACCAAAGTGCTCCAGAAGAACTATAACCAACAAGGAAAGGGGCTGAGACCTCCACTATACACCTGTATGGAAGAAACCAAAGCCATGACAAGAGAGAGAAACAAGAAAAAGCCCCTACTCCCAAAACCCTGAGAACACTTATCCAGGAGAAGAAAAAAGTGAGAGTGAGGGCAGCAAACATGAAACATCAGGCATGGCTTCAATCAACATTAAGACATATCTTTAGGACCTTGTAGATGAGCTCAAAACTGAAATATTAAATCAGGTAAAGCAAGATGTAAGTAGATTAATAAAAACTTCCTAAGCATCTCTCAAGAAGACACAGACAGAAGAAAAGAGGAACACAAAAAAAGGAGAAAAACATTCAATAAAGGATTTAACAAAAATATAGAATACATGAAGCAGATTCAAAGAGATTACCAGGAAATTAAAAACTCCATTGAAAGCTGGCAAAACCCCTTAAAAGAAACTAAGGATAGACTATCAAAACTTGAAGATAAGTTTGCAGTGTGTGATCATGAAAGGAAAGATCTCTTAAAAATAACAAGGAAACAGGCAGTAACAATACAAAGGCTAGAAGATGACAAGAGAATCTATAATTTAAGAATAAAAAATGAAAACAAAGAAGCAGGAATAAAAACAGGTGAATTACAAAGGCTATTCACAGAAATCAAGCATGGGAAAGGAAAATGACATTTGGTTATGTGAGACATACAGAACTCCAGCCACCTACAACCAAAACAGAGGTACACCCAGACATATAATAATCACATACCAGAAATTCAATATAAAAACAAAATATTAAAAGCTGTCAGAGAAAAGAAACAGATTACCTATAAAGGAAAGCCCATCAAGGTCACGGCAGACTTCTCAACACAGACCATCAGATCAAGAAGAGCCTGGAGTGAAGTATTCCAAGCCCTGAAAGAAAATAACATCCAGCCCAGATTGATATACCCTGCAAAACTGTCATTAGAAATTAATGGAGAAACAAGATGCTTCCATGACAAAGAAGAACTTGGGCAATTTTTGACCACCAATCCAACCCTACAGAGAATATTGAAGGAAATTCTAGAGAGAGAGAAAAAAATACCAGGATTCTAGGAACAGTGGCAGAAAGGCCTCAATGAATGGGGCAGGCAATAGAATGAAGGAGAAAAGTAGACAAACAAAGGCAGAAAAATAGCATAGCATAAATGGGGCAGAGAATGATGGCTATAATCTCTAATATAGATGGCCTTGATACACTATATTGTTAATAGTGTACCAGGATTTAAAACCCACATTACTCACACCACTCTGCTTATATGTATTATATTCTGTTCCAGTCATTCTACTTGTGCTAGATTTGAGGGCACAGACAGTTATCCCATAAATTGCAGGATATAATATAGTAATCATCTTTAATTTACTATTAACTTAATCTAAAGCTCTGTATAAGTTACACTGTTTTACCAAGACTGATCATAATTGAAGCTGGCTATTGGATCTCGTCTGAGAATATAGGGAACTATGCTGAAGATGACAAGATTCACTAGAATATACACTCAAGTTTGATTATTACCTGCCTTTGAAGTTTTATACTCTCTACAATGTTTTCTTTTTACTAATATTGTTATGCACTTCTATATTCAATTATATTGCTATATTCAATTACACCTAATGATATAGACAATTCTATTGAAGATAATAAAAGACAATAGAGTAATCATTGTAGATCACCTTGTACTGTGGTTTTATACGACTTTTTGATTTCATGTTTTTATGAGAATTTGTTTTGTTTTGTCTTGCTATGTTTTGTTTTTCCCTCTAATACAGAAAGGATAGAAATACATGTAAAGACTCATGCATGCATAGCTGTTTACAATCTCATGAATATCTACTTTGTATGCTTTAATTTTGTAACTTGAACAACTATTTCTAAGAGGACAATATATAATTTATCAACTAGTGATTTCTCACTTTTTTTAAAATTCTGTATTATCTCTACTCTTTACAAGTTTCTTTTCCCTTTAAAAATAATTAAATGAAGATAAAATTACAGAGAGAAGAAATCAGAGATATAATTGGCAACCAGCTTATATAAGGCCCTACCCTGCATTGTGAGACTTTGACTCCTAATGAGTGCAAAGTCCAGTGAGAAATTCAGAGCAGAAAAGCAATTTTACAGGATTAACTTCATAAGATTCACTCTAGCTACTGTGTTGAGAATAGATTGAGTACAGAGGAAATGTAGAAGTAAGGAGGCCATTTAAGAAGCTACACAATGGTATGTGTGAGTGATTACAGTAGTTGAGGGTCTATTAACAGTATAAGCAGTTACATGTGATAAATGCCAGACTGATGATGAAAAATAAAGAGAAAAATAATGCTGGAGTGTTATCTTTAAATAAGAGAGATTGGCTTTAATAAAAAGAGCTAAGAACTCCTCTGTAGTAAGAGGCAGAGAGACACAGTTTATATGTACAAAGGTATAGATTAAGTATATAAATGTCATAGTAGGAGCTTGGAAGAATTCTTAGTGAATGTGAAAGCAAGATTGTCAGGAAAACATGAGGCAGAAGGAGAAAATGTTGGAGGTTTGAGCAGGAAGGAGGTAATATGAAGTAGTCCTCCTACAGAGTCAGAGAATGATCTATGAGAGAAATTTTGTAAGATTATATGTCAATTCAAAGTATGCATTTAATGCCTTTGATCCCTTTTTTTCTTTCTTATTTGAGATGTGGTCCTAAAAGTGAGACCAATCTGAGTATCTGAGAGAGAGAGAGAGAGAGAGAGAGAGAGAGAGAGAGAGAGAGAGAGCATTTCCAACTACAATTAGCTGCATGGTGCTGTAGAAAATGAGTAGAAATTTGGATTTATATGACATTGCAGTTTTCATGAACAAAATGGAGGAGGAGTAAGTGATTATAAAGAATTATGTTCAAATCATGATATTTAGTCTCCAACTGTTACTTTTTCTTGTCCAAAAATATTTAAAAATATCTATTGATGAGAATTATACCTTTCTGAATTTATTTTTACTCAAATATTCAGGCATTACTAAAATCATTCAATTCCATGTTTATAAAGGAAGATTCTATAGAGAATTTCCCCTTTCCACACTCAGGTATTCAACTTATTAAGAAAAAAGTTCACAGTAAGGAAAATGAAAGTCTAAATTGTCACTTTGGTAATAGGTTAAGGTACTCTTTGTGAAAAGGTATAATTTCATTATAAAAATGTATTCCCTAGTACTGAGTTCCTCAATTGAACATGCTTAATAAGCAAGGCTGGAAAATACTGTATTTTATTGGTGATTAATCATCATAATAAAAACATATTTTTCTCTTGCTAAGCCCATTTCTAAGAAGAAAAAAGAAGAAAGAGCTATGCTACATACAGGTATGAACTAATGAGGAGTCTAAACTATAGGAAAACCTTACCATACCTAGGAACATCTGGAATTCCGTCATATCATGGGCTCTGCTTGGTCTCAGTGTGTAAAATATTTGACACTCTATATTCATACAAACAAATTAAAACAGAAATGGAGAACAAGCAATTTCCTTTGAAGTTTATTATCAAGACTTCATATATGTCACTTTGTTCACTTTTCCGTATGTTACAGATTATTCACATGGCCACAGATAGCCATAAAACCGGTTGAGTTAACTTTTTGCTTTATTTATGAGAATTAATGAATAGAATGTGATTCTATGTACATTTGTAACTTAAGTTTTAGACTAGTTATTATTTTCTATGTTTTATTTTAGACATGTGAACTGTTTTTAGACAAAATTACACTTCTTTGAATCTTTAAAGTTACAAAGTCCAATTTCAAGTTTAAATGGCAAAAGATACCACAGTTCTTGAATCTATTACATTGCTGATTATCATTGAACACATAGTGGGGGTTTGGATCTGCAAGGATATCCTAAAATGGCACCAAAATCCATTTAATTTCAGATAATGATAGTTGGGAGAGAGAGTTTTGATTATGAAGGATATATGCACTTCTATTCTACAAATAATAAATTATAAATTAAATATTTTAATGTCTAAGATCCATACACTCTTTAATATTTTTCTAGTCTATAAGTTCATTTTGTTTATATTTGCTCCCTAAGTGTTGGTGTTCTCCCTAGCTTCCAGCATCAGCTCACTTCTCTATACTCCATATCTATTTTTTTGTAAACTCTTCCATTTTTCTGTCATTAGTTACCACCTATACATTGATAAAATGTGATGTCTCATTAAAATTTGCAAAGTAAGCTAGAAAAATTTGTTTCAGTGCTAGAAAAATAAATTTTCCATAATTAGAATGTTTGTGACTTTGAACGATCATTAATCATACAATATTAGGCAACTGTGTATCTGTACTTCTCTTACATTTTTACACTCATTTTTATGTACCTGCTAATATACCTAAGCTTAGTTCATTTAGCATCTCATGTAAATTTCATAATTACTGTAAAGTCCTTTTTTAAAATATCATTCAAATTATATGAATAAAGACATTAAGCATAAGATTAGGAGTTATATATATTACATGTTTGAAAATTAGGAATAATTGGATTTCAAGTGAAATAACAGTATTCTAAAGCCAGTATTCTGTAACGCAATCTGTATCCTACCTCCTACAACTCCCTATACCACTTTGTCATCTGTCACTTCTACTATTGCATCAGACTCTGTCTTATTTTTTACCTATAACATCAGATCTGATCAGTTGATTTTAATGACTTTTCAAGAATTACAAGGAAGTTCATTTTCCAGCAGTCTGATCTTTCCAAGGCTAATCAACTTTTCCACTTCTGTTTTTGATGAGTCCATATCTTATAAAAATCAATGAAAAAACAGACTAAAGAAATTATGCAGATGCAAGGAAATTAAATTATACTCTTAAATAATTATTAGGGTCACAGAAGAAATCAAGGAAGAAATAAAATATTTCCTATGATTAATAAAGACAGGACAGCATGCCAGAACTGATGGGACATAAGGAAAAAAGTTCTCAGAAGGAAATTTATGGTTGTGAATGTCCCCCAAAAAACTAATGATGTTCTTTAACTTCCTAGAAAACCAAGAACAATCCAATTCACTATTAGTACATATAAGAATTTTATAAAAATTAGAACAGAAATATATTAAGCTGAGATTTAAAAAAAAATTCTGAGATCAATGAATTGAAGAACTGGTTCTTTGAAAAAATGAGCAAAACAGACAAAAAACCTCAGACAAACTTGTCACAAAAGGAAAGAAACCCAGACTACTTCAATTCATTTTTTCAATGAAAAAAATGCAATCACAGCAGATGCCACTGAAATCCATAAGACTATTAGCAACTACTTTACAAAACAACACATCAAAAAATTTAAAAACTCAGAAGAAATTGATAGATTCCTACATACATGTGAATTACCAGAATTGAACCGATAAGTTATAAAAATGATGAACAATCCTATAACAACCAATAAAACTGAAGTAGCAATAAAAATTTACCAACTGAGAAAAGCTATCCTGACATTACTGAATTCTATAACAATTTTAAGGAATAGCTAAGATTAATACTACTCAAACTCTTTCATGATGTCAAATGGAAATGAATATTCCCAAAGTTATTACTGAAAGCTAGTAATATCCTAATTCCAAAACCCTATGACTCAATAAATGTAAAATATCACATAAACAGAAGCAAGGACAAAAATAACATAATACCTTTGATACAGAAAATACCTATTCATGATTTTTAAAAAAGGCATAGAAAAAAATTATTTAATCTGGTAAAAAAAAAAGCATTTATGACAAACTTTCCAACAACATATTAAATGGGAGGACACTAAAAGATTTCCCTATAAAATCAAGACTAGCAAGGGTAAATACTGTCATTAACCACTGTCAACAAAATTCTTAAGACATTCATTGGAGAAATTAGCCAAGGAAAAGAAATAAAGGAGTGCATACAGGAAAGAAAGAAATGAAATTAATGTTATTTTCAGATGACATGATTCTCTACATAGAAAATTCAAAAAAAATTGCACCATAAGAGTCCTAGAGTTAACAACCAAGTTAAATAATACAACAAGACACAAAATCAGCACACAAAAATCAGTAGCATTTATGGACACCAATAATGAACTCAATGAAAAAAATTAGGAAAATAAGTCCACTGACAAAAACTTCTGCAAAAATTAAATAAGTAGGGATTAACCCAATGAAGGAAAAAAAATTTCTACAGTCGAAACTACAGTACTATGTAAAAGATATCAGAAAATAGAACAAAATCCCATTCCCAGAAAAGCAGTATCAATACAATCAACAAAGGCCAGACTTCCAAAACTAATGGACAGATTTAATATTTAATGTGATCCCAATCGAAGTAACAACAGCATTTTTCATAGAACTAAAAAAAAAAATTCTAAAATTTATATGGAACCAAAAGAGATCCAGAATAGCAAAAACAATCATGGGTAACAAAAGCAAAGTAGGAGACAATAAAATTCCAGATTTGAAGTGATATTACCAGGATACAGTGAAAAAGCAACATGGCACTTGCACAAAGTCCATCATGTGACTCTATGGAACCGAATACAGAATGCAGAAATAAATAACCCTAGACACATTCAGCTATTTGACTTTTGACAAAGGGTCAAAAAATGTACATTGAAGAAAACACATTCTCTTTCATCATGTACTAAAATAAAATCAAAATGATTAAGATATCTAAGTGTAAAAACATTTAATCTGCTGAAAGGCAAAACTCTTGAAGACAGGCATATGCCTGGACTTTCTGAACAGAACCCCAAAATGGCACAAGAATTGGTACCAAGAATCAACAAGTGAGATCATATCCAACTAAAAGCTTCTGCACAGAAAGAAAACAACCAAAAGAGTGAAAAGACAAACTATAAAATTGGAAAAAATTTTCATCCTATTCCTCAGAGGAATAATACCATTTTTCTGAAAGCAACTAAGAGAAATTAGATGCACCCCCAAAGAATCCAGTCAAAAAAAGGATTAACTGAAATGAATAAACATTTCCCCAGAAATACAAATGGTCTATACATACATGAACAATGTACAAATAGGTGGTCATTAGAGAAATGCAAAGTAAATCAATACTGAGATTGTATCTTCAGAAAGAACAGCTATGATCAAAAAGTCATATAACAAATATGGTGAGACTGAGGGGAAAAAGAAATCCTTTTATACTGTTGGTGAGAATGTACACTAAGACAAAGTCTACAAAAAAACAACATAGTATTTACTCAAAGAACTAAAATTAGAAATTCCACTTGAACAAGCTATTCCACTTTTATGTATCTTCCAGAAACTATTAAAGACACAGTATTCCAGTGACACATGCATACTCATGTTTATAGCAACACAGTTTATGTTATCTAAATCTTGTTTACTGCCTATATTTCCATCAACAGATGAATGGATAATGAAATTGTGGTGTTTATTCACATTGGATACATTAACTGTGACATGAAGAAAGATAAATGAATAATATATATGAAAATGGATGCATCTTGACATTAGCTGAAATAAATCAGATACCCAAGATTAAATATCCCAATGAGTTCTCTTACATGAGAATCCCAAATATAAATAAAGATAAAAACAAAAATGGATAGGAGAAGTAAGTAAGTAGATCTTTATAAATTGAGGACAACAAGAGGTGACTAAAGCACTGAGATGTTTTATGTACATGTAGTAAATCCCCACAAGGAATGTACCCATTATATACAGCAGACGTGTAGTAATGAAAATAAAACCCGAAGAGAAAAACAGAAAAAAAAAGCACAAAACAATGTTTAGCTCAGTTTTCAAGTTAAGATAAGGTCACTGTCATATGCTTCTTAGTGAAGTTGTTGGAATAGTATTGAGTGGTAGCCAGTACAATTTTACTTAACTGTCTTGAAATGAGTTATCTTTCGTTTTCTTATTTTTGTTGTGTTTTGTTAGATTTAATTAGAACTTCTTAGTTCTTTTTGCTTATGCAAAAGAATCTCATAAATTGTGTAACTATTACTTAAGATATAAAATCTGAAAAATAATATTAAAAGGGGATTATTCTTTGGTTCTCCTACTTTTAAAAACTTGAATTTGTTCAAAAACACTTTTCTCAAAGTTGTTGTTATAGTGTATTGTGATTGGAATCAAATCTAAAGCCTAACTCCTCAGAAAGATCTTCAATATACTGTATGTATGTAAAGAATATGTCAAAATGATGTGATCAAATTGTCCTAAACACCAACTATAACATTTTTGCGAAGGTTAATCTGAAGCTTTATCTCCTAGCCATCTCTGTCTTCTCCACTTCAACACTATATTTTTAAAGTTAAATGATTTGATTTGAATTGCAAATTTTATCACATATATAGTTTTAGTCTCTTCTATGTGGGTGAGTGACAGTGGCATATAAGAGTTAACAAACCTTATCCAGTCTTAAATACATCTCTGGTATTGAAAGCTAACAGAGCTGAAAGTTGAATGGGAGAAAGCTCAGCCCCTGTATTCATTCTTTTATTGTGTCTTGAAAGGGCCTCATGAAGAAAACCTGATAGAAATGTCACGGCATTACTAAATAGATCCAAGTCCAAGGTAGGAAAATAAAGGATTGGCTTTACCGCTGCTTTTGTCATTTTATAAGCAGTGGACAGTGCTTTCAACATGAGGGCCTGAGGCTATGCATGTCCTTTATTCCCCAGGCCCTGAGAAGTGAGTCCATCCCTCAGTGATCTACTGAAAGAAGCCTTTAAAGAAACTCCATGTTCCCAGAACACGGATCCCTCATTAGGATGACAATAATATCCCAACACACAGGAGTATCCCCTGCCCACATGAGCGTAAGTCTGGGAAGATGATGAGCACAACACACACACTCTTCAATATGTTCTGCCTAGTTTTACTGGATTATAAAGTTCTGTCTTCAAAGCATGCATCAACTATGGTGATAGTCTGGGAATCATGGGAGATTATTTGTTTAACATATGACAGTCAAGTAAGGCAAAATACTATAACTGTCTAAGAAAAATTAACAATTTGCTTTAATTTAAAGCAACAAAGTAGTGTAAAATAGAAAGGCCTTTGAAGTTTTGCAATATTTACTGCCCTTTTTCATTTCTAATTTTCTATGTTAAAGAAAATGGTTAACTTTTGAGCCTTACTTTCCATTCCCATTAAATAAGGAAAGTGATATGAACTATATTGAGACATCAAGGATTAAGTGACATAACATAGACAAAGTGCCAGTGTATATTAATCTCACAGTGGAAATTAATTCTATTCTTCATTGAAATTAGTTTGACTCCCCTGTGGGTGATGGCATTACTAAGGATCTATTTTTATTTTTCAATTGATGATAAGTACAGAAGTTTGTGATGATTCTGCCCCTTAGAATAATTAAAGATGATTGATCATTTATTTTTCCAGAATATTAATAATTAATGATTTATTAAAAATAAAGACCTGTGCTCAACATTTAGGCAGAATAAATAGATTCATATTGTACCACATTCTTTAATTGGTGAAGCCTTAATGGGTAGAATAGTGTAAGATACATTTGTGTGGCAATATTGTAATATCTGAAAATACAGCTTTGTTCTGCCTAATACTGGAATACTGACACTGGTAATGGTATGATAAGGGAATTTAGATTGAAAGAATGAAAGATCTATGGATTTAACCTGAAGTTAAAGTAAGAGAATAAATGATGTTAATTTTGGCTATACAGTTTAAGAGAGTTAACACTTGTCTCTTATTTTTCTGGGAAAATCCTAGGTTAGATTTGAAATTTACATATTATTAATCTGTGCCACTTTTTAAAAAGGTGATGATAATACAATTACTGGAAAAATATATTTTTATTTTTAAACAAATTTTGAGTAAACCTAAAATGAATAAAAATCTTGATGCTAATAAAATCAACTACTAAATAAAGCTATTGTATGGGAAATGCTGTGAACAAAATTAAAAGAATGAAAGACTAGAAAAACTGTTTGCAGTATGTGTCACCAATAAAGACTTCATGGAAAAACATTCTTTAAAAATGAAGAAAAAATACCAATCTCCAATTCAATTAAGTGTCAGAGTAAAGAACAGATCTCGAAAAGTTACAAAAATATGTATACAAATTAAAAGATGCTCAGTGCTAAGTTTTACTCTTCAAATAAATGCATATTGAAAACTTTTCAATAGTGGCTACCTTAAAGGTTACTGGGAAAAGGACACAAGCTATAAAGAAAATGGTGTAGGCCCTCACCACGTGCTCTGGTGGAATCCCAGCACATGGAAAGGGACTTTTAGCCAGCTCCCAGGTGGTAAGACCACTCACTGTGTCAGAGACCACCGGGGGCTGCACACAAGGACAGGGGCCTAACCGGTCCACACCTAGCGACCACCAAGCAGCCAGTGGGACCCAGATTCCAGCTTTGGGCCCTCAAAGCATGCTCTGCCAGAATCCCAGCACACGGAGAGGGATTTTGAGCCTGCTCCCAAGCAGTAAGACCACCTGTTGTATCCTAGACCACGCCCGGCCACAAACAGGGACTGGGGCCCAACTGGGCCATGCCCAGCGACTGCCAAGCAGCCAGCTGGACCCAGATTCCAGCTTTGGGCCCTCATCTCATGCTCCGATGGAATCTCAGCACACAGAAAGGGATATTGACCCTGCTCCCAGAAGATAAGACCATGTGCAGCATTCCAGACCACCCCAGGGTGGGCCACACACAGAGACAGGGCCCAACTGGGCCATGCCAAGTGACTGAAAAGCAGCCAGCAGGACCTATATTTAAGCTCAGGCCCTGGCCATGCACTCTGGCAGAATCCCAGCACACGGAAAAAACTTGGGAATTTAGCTCCCATGTGGTGAACTTTGGACTACAGTGAATTAACTGTGCCAGTGTGGTGAGTATGCCCCTAAAATAGAGGTGTACAGTGGGTAAATAGGGCCAGTAGTAGAAACCCCTCCAAATAACTGTAAGACATTGATGAGTCTGAAAAGAGTGTGGGTGATCACCTCCTACAAACAGAAAATATCAGGCAGAGTGAAAATGACAAAATGAAAAAGCAAAATGAAGTCTCAAACATCTAGTCTACCAAAAGCAAGTGCGGGAGATATTGAAATCAGGGCCTCAAAAGTAACACACCAGGAACCTCTGAAAAGATAGTGAGTGAAAAAAAAAAAACACAACTTCATGAGGCTATAGAGGAAATAAAATTAGATGTACTCTCCCATGTAAACACAGAAATAACAACCTTAGTAAAGGAGTTGCTGAGCGCAGTGAAAGAAGAAATCGAGAAAAAAGCACAGGAGCATGGGAAACTGATTGAAACCTTGAGTGAACAATAAAGAAAACATGCAGAATTCATGAAACAAACTGAAAGAAACATCTAAGATTCAAGAAATTCTATTCAAACCTTGCAAAACTGCTTAAATGAAGCTGAGGATAGGATTTCAGACCTTGAGGACAGGATCACAATTAGAGATCATGAAAGGATAAAACTTATAAAAATAACAAAGCAGCATGAAGTGACAATACAACAGCTTCAAGATGATGCCAAGAGCAACAATATAAGATTAATAGGCATCAATGAAGAGGCAGGAGTCAAAGCAAATGACATAGAAGAAATAGAAGAAAATTTTGAAAACATGTGGAAAAAAGCTTCTATGCAGATAAGTGAGGCATATAGAATGCCAAACAGTCACAACCAGCATAAATCTACACCCAGACACATAATAATTAAGATCTCAGACATGCAGCATAAAAACAGAATACTAAAAACTGTTAGAGAAAAGACACAACTCACCTACCAAGGAAAGCCCATTAGAATAACAGCAGACTTTTCAGCATGAACCTTCAAGTCAAGAAGAGCTTGGAGTGAGGTATTTCAAGCCCTGAAAGAAAACAACTTTCAACCCACACTGTTGTACCCAGCAAAACTTTCATTCAAATTTAATGGAGAAACAAGATATTTCTATGACAAAGAACAACTGAAGAAATTTACATCCATCAAACTAACCCTAGAAAGAATACTGAAAGACATACTACACAGAGATAAAAATCACTACAATCCCCAAAACAACAACAGAAAGAAACCACCAGATAGGGTAAGCAATTAAATAAGGGGAAAAGCAGAAAGCAAACAACTGGAACATAACATGGCAAAGTCAAGCCAGTACATATCAGTGATATCCATAAATGTAAATGGCCTCAATTCACCTATAAAAAGAAATAGACTGACAGAATGGATCAAGAAACATGATCCCACAATATGCTGTATACAAGAAACACATCTGACCCAAAAGGAAACTCATAGATTAAAAGTCAAAGGATGGAAAACAGTATTCCATGCAACAGGAACCCAGAAAAAGGCAATGATGAAAAAACATAAAGAAGGTCACTACATACTCATTAGTGGAAAAATTCAAGGGGAAGAACTAACAATTATAAATATATATGCATCAAATACAGGAGCACCCAACTATGTAAGACAGATACTAATGGACATGAAAAACCAAATACACAAGAACATAATTATAACAGGGGATCTTAACAGTCCATTGTCACAAAGAGATACATTAACTAGACAAAAAATCAGCAAAAAAATAACACAACTCAATCATTCCTGTGAGCAATTGGACTTAATAGATGTTTACAGAGTGTTCCACCCAACCAAATCAGAATACACATTCTTCTCAGCAGTGCATGGGACATTCTCCAAAATAGACCATATATTATCCCATAAAACATTCTTATGTAAATACAAAGGTATTGAAATCAGCCCATGCATAGCATCTGACCATAGTGCCCTGAAATTGGAAATTAATGGCAAAAGAAATTGCAAAACCTGAACAAATACATGGAAATTAAATAACAACTTTTTGAACAACCAGTGGGCTACAGATGAAATTAAAGAAGAAGTAAAGCAATACCTACAATTCAGTGAAAACACAGAAACAACATACTATAATATATGGGATGCAATGAAAGCAGTCTTAAGAGGGAAATATACAGCAATAAATTATCATATCAAGAAAACAAAATGAGCACAAATAAACAACCTAATGCTCCATCTGAAGCTTCTAGAAAAAGAAAAGCAGGCTAAAGCCAAAGCTCATAGAAGAGAGGAAATTGTAAAGATTAGAGCAGAAATCAATGCAATTGAAACTAAAAAAAAATACAAAAAATTAATGAATTGAAAATCTGGTTTTTGAGAGAATAAACAAAATTGACAAACCCCTAGCTAACCTTATCAAGAGAAAGAAAGGAAAAACCCAAATCCATACAATAAGAACTTAAAAGGGGGAATTACTAAAGATCCCATGGAAATTCAAAAGAGCATGAATACCTACTTTGAAAACCTCTACTCACATAGAGTGGAAAACACAGAAGAAATGGACATATTTCTAGAAACATATAAACTACCAAAGCTCAACCAAGAAGATATAGCAATTCTGAACAACCCAATATCAGCTATTGAAATTGAAAATATAATTAAAAACTTACAAACAAAGAAAAGTCCAGGTCCTGATGGATTCACAGCTGAATTCTACAAGAAATTTAGAGACAATATGATGTCAATATACCTTAAACTCGTCAATGAAATCGAGAAGAAAAAAATCCTCCTTAAAACATTCCCAGAGGCAAGTATTACTCTGATACCAAAACCAGAGAAAGATCCAACCAAAAAGAAGAACTATAGACCAAACTCACTAATGAACATTGATGCAAAGATTCTCAATAAAATACTGGCAAATAGAATGCAGCAAATCATCAAGAAGATTATACATCATGACCAAGTGGGGTTCATTCCAAGAATGCAACCCATGGTTTAACATATGCAAATCCATAAATGTAATACACCACATCAACAGAGCCAAAAACAAAAACCACATGATCATCTCAAAAGATACAGAAAAAGCTTTTGACAAAGTCCAACACATTTTCCTGATAAAGACCCTTCAGAAACTCAGAATACATGGTGTCTACCTCAAGCTTATAAAGGCAATGTGTGAAAAACCAATAGCCAACATTATACTAAATGGAAAAAACCTGAAATCTTTTACTTTAATATCAGGAACAAGACAAGGATGTCCACTATCACCACTCCTTTTCAATATAATTCTGGAAACACTAGTCAGGGCAATCAGACAAGAGAGAGAAATAAAAGGAATAAAGATAGGAAAGGAAGAAGTTAAATTATCACTGTTTGCAGATGACATGATACACTATATAGAATACCCAAAAAATTTCATTGAAAGACTACTAGAGGTAATAAACAAGTTCAGCAGTGTAGTTGGATAGAAAGTCAATGCCCAAAATCAATAGCATTCCCATACACAAACAAAAAATTCACTGAGAAAGAAATTATGAAAATATCCCCCTAGATAATACCATCTAAAAAAGTGTAATACTTAGGAATCAACCTAACTAAAAATGTAAAAGACCTATATGCTGAAAATTATACTACACTGAAAAAGGAGATTGAAGAAGATATTAGAAAATGGAAGGATATTCCTTGCTTTTGGCTAGGAAGAACCAACTTTGTGAAAATGGCCATACTTTCAAAACTGTTATACAAATTTAACACAATCCTAATCAAAATACCATTGAGGTACCTCACAGATCTAGAGAAATCACTCCTAAAATTCATTTGGGAACAGAAGAAACCTAGAATAGCAAAGGCAATTCTGGGCAACAAAGGCAAGGCAGGAGGCATCTCAATTTCTGACTTGAAACTGTACTACAAACCCACGGTGATAAATTCAGCATGGTACTGGCAAAGAAATAGACCTGAGGATCAATGCAACAGATTAGAAGACACAAACACTACTACAAAGACACTCAGCCATCTGATATTTGACAAAGGGGCCAAACATGTTTACTGTAAGAAGGGTAGCCTCTTCAACAAATGGTATTGGAAAAACTGGCTCTCCATATGCTGAAGACTAAAACTAGATCCAAGTATATCACCATGAACAAAACTAAAGTCTAAATGGATCAAAGACCCAAATATTAAAACAGAAACACTAAATCTACTGGAGATAAGGTAGGTAGAATTCTTGAAGACATAGGGGTAGGCAGAGAATTTATGAACAAAATGCAAACTGCACGGAAAACACTTCAAAGAATCAACAACTGGGATGTCATATTATTGAAAAGTTTCTGCACTTTAAAAGAAATCACCAAGAGAGTGAAAAGAAAACCCACAGAGTGGGAAAAAATTTTAGCCAGAAACCCCTTAGACCAAGGACTTATGTCCAGAACATATAAAGAATTGAAAAACATCAAGATCCCCAAATTCAAAGACCCTCTCCAAAATTGGGCATCTGAGATGAACGCATAGTTCTCAGATGAAGATAGACAAATGGCAAATAAATACTTAAAAAAATGTTCACCATCACTGGTCATTCAAGAAATGCAAACTAAAACAACATTGAGTTTTCACCTCACTCTGGAAAGAATAGCTGCCATCAAGAAATCAACTGATAACAAATGTTGGCGAGGCTGCAAGGAAAAAGGAACCCTGCTCCACTATTGGTGGGAATGTAGACTGGTGCAAGCATTATGGAAATCCATATGGAGAATTTCAGAAGACTAGGATTGGAAGTTCCATTCCATCCAGCTATTTCCCTCCTGGATATTTTCCTAGAAGAACTGACAAGTTCATATCACAGTGATATATGTATCACAGTGATAGGATATATCACTGCTATGAACATGTTCATAGCAGCACAATTTGTAATAGCTAAATCTTGGAAACAACCAAGATGCCCATCAACTGAAGAGTGGATGAAAAAGATGTGGTACTTTTACACAATGGAATATTACTCAGCTATAAAAAGGATGATCTTGAGACCTTCCTAGGTAAATGGAGATAACTTGAAACTATCCTCATTAGTGAAATAAATAAGAATCATATTTATAAATACCACATTGTCTCTAGTGTAAAAAGTGATAAGAACTATAAGAGTAATAAAACCCAGAATGTGTAGTTGCTATTGTAAACAAGAGAGGAAAAGAAAGGGCTCTAAGGGATATAACTGCATGTATGTTTGAGTGTGTAAAATAGATGACCATATTGCTGAATTTTTGTTGGATCTTTGAGCAGAACTGTTTGCAGTCTTACTGTCTACTATGTATCCATTAATTTTGTAACTTGAAAAACTACATCCAAGATGATAATATGTAATTTATCAACTAGTGATTTCTTAGTGTTTTTTTTCTCTTTTCTTCTTTCTTTTAGAATTCTGTATTGTTGCTACCCTTTTTATTTTGCTTTTTTTCTTTTTAAATAATTTTTTTAAAGAAATGCATAATTGCTATTGTAAAAAAGAGAGGAAATAGAAAGCTGTATATAAAATATAACTGCATGAATATTTAAGTGTATAGGATTGATAACCATACTTCTAAGTTCTTGTTGGATTGTTGAACAGATATGTTTGCAGTCTCACTGCCTGAATGTCTATTTTGTATGCTCTAATTTTGTAACTTGAACAACTATTTCTAAAAGGAAAATATGTAATTTATCCACCAGTGATCTCTTATTGTTTATCCTTTATTTTTGAAATTCTGTAATATTTCTACCTTTTTTCTGTTTTTCTCTCTTTAAATAAAAAAAATTAAAAAAAAGAAAACTTCAAGATACGATTTTTCACCTATGAAATTAGTAAACATTGATATGCCTGATGCCACAAACTCTTAGCAAGTTGTAAAAAACAGGAACATTTCAGAATGCCAAGGTATAAGATTCCACTTTTGTTGTTTAACTAAAAACTCACCTAGGAAATTAGTCTAAAGATACAGCTCCACAATTATAAAATATATGAGCAAATTTCTTTGTCTGAGGAACTATTTGTCTTAACAAAATATTGAAAACAAATTGACACAGCATATTTATATGGTAACATACATCACTAAGCACACACAAATTCTATAAACTGCTATGGAATATGTTACAAAATTTGTTATCTGATCAAAAATAATGCTAAAATAATACTTCATCTTCTAGTATTTTTAAGGGCAGATATGAACACACAGTATATGCAGTTGTATATTTCTCAGAAGAGTCCTAGGAAAAATAAATCAATATAATAACAATCATTACCCAGAAATAATGGGAGGAAATAATGTTAATGTGATAGTAGAGACATTAAGAACTTGCAGAATAAAACATTGTATATAATATTGGCTTTTGAAGCACATTAAATTGATGATAAAAGATCAAATAATCAACTCCAAATTGTATCTAAAGAAAAATAAATAAACCTAAATCAATTTCAGATTTCAAATAACATATACAAGAACATGAATGATCTCATGTAACTTTTGGATGGAATATTCTGAGTATAAACATTTAACAGTAAATATTCTAAGGATAAAAAATAAGCATGAATGGATTATTAGCAGATTTTTTTGTAATTGTGATAGAAATATATTTATCTAAACTATTTTAGGTGTAATATCGGATAGATTATGTATGCAGATATATTGATGGTAGTAACCAAGGAGCACAGGTTGGAAGGAAATACTGTCTAGAATATAGCAATACTGTCTAGACAGTAGAAATACTGTCTAGAATACAGCAACCCATGGAATACCACTCATCTATTTCAATTGTCATTTCAATTGCTTTAAAATTATCTTGTTTGTATGTTTTTATATTCTAAAACATTAAATTAAATGTCAGAAAATATCAAATTTTAAATATATATCTTATGATAGTAGCAAAACATTAGTAATCTACATCACAAGGCCAAACATATTTTTCCTTAGATCATAGTTTTTGAGTAACTTTTATTTTCTTTTTGAACATGTTCAGTTTTAAAATTTTTATAATTCTAATTATAAAGTGTATACATTTTGACATGATACAAAAGTAAATTCTTGATACAGTATTATTTTTTTGAGAGAAAGATCAAATCTTCAGAAAAAAATGAGATTCTAACACAAATCACAACACAGCAATCTTCTCAGTCAACTTTAAATTACATTAAAACATCTTTTGAAACAACTGTCTCAATTCAGGTAAGTTAACTGAATTTACTGAACAATTTTCAGGCATTGTAATGAGAATTCTGTGAGATATATGATACAACAAACAAAATCATTCTTTAAAATCAGAGAAACAATTTTGGAGTCATGATTTTATAAATCTGACAACCTTAAACTGTAACTATATTATATAAACCAGCTTGAAAATGTTATGCATTTTGTGAATAAACAAGTGATCTATTTTAAAATAAGAGATAAATAAACACAGAAATTCAGAACAAGCTCCTGGAGTTCCGATAAACCACTCCGGCATTTGAATGAACTTAGCTTTGTATAATGATAGCTTATAAAACCTAATAATTTTTGTCTGAGTTAATTTGCATTAACTGCTTGTGGAAACTATGGAAAAGACTGATGAATTGGATTTCAATTTAAATATAATACAAAATAAATGTTATAAAAGTTGGGGGCAGTGAGGGATTTAAGGAAGACAAGTACGCCTGGATTTATTCAACATCTTTGATAATTATGTGAAATCAGGTAAACAGGTTGTAACTGAAAGCTTCTAAAAATATGCAGTTCACACACTTGTAACATATGTAATAAATGTGTATATTTTCATATCTTCATATGTATGTGTGTGTTAAGGTGTTTTTATGTGCTGAGACATATAAAGGAGAAACCTAGAAGTTTAAAGTAAACAAAGTAGTTTTAAAATAGAAACTAAAGCCTTAGTGAAAATGCCACTTAAGGGAGGGAGATGTTTGAATAGTGGCTAACAAAATCATGTTGATAAATTTATTAACTGTCCTTTGCTTATAGATATCTTGGTTTCTGCTAGGCTAAGTAGCTGCCGTATTTGAAGTTTTTTCAAATTTTTATAAGATAATGTATCAAGTAGCTATCTTAGGAGATGAGATCCTTTCCCCTGAGAAAATGCCAGAGTTTAGGGTCAATAATTCTAAATCTGTAATATGATTCCTCCACTAGACAATGCTTAGGAATTCTAAGCAAAACAAAATTATTATATGTGTCAGAATATTAACTTCATGAGGAAAAGTTTTTGACCTTTGTTTACTCCTGTCCACCTTGTAGTCTATGATATCCTGTTTTACACTTTAAAAAAAAATGATGTTAGTTTTCTTTTTTCTTTCAGATCATTGTGTTTCTCTACAGTCCTTTTAGCCTGCATCATAGGTCTTCATAATCTTCATTATAAGATCCACAAAAATCAAATACACAACAAATGATTTCAATTTCAATCTTTTTATATACTTTATTCATGAAATACCTTTGAACTGCCATGTACACAAGGTCACCTAAAATTTAGTTCAGAGTTACTTATTTTAGATTTGTTGTTTTTAGGCAAGGTTTTGCTATGTAATGTACATTGATCTTGAACTCACTTTGTATCTCTGGTTGGCCTCAAACTCTCAGCAGTCTTCCTGCTACAGCCTCTCAAGTGCTGAGATTATAGGCATGCACCACTATACCCAGCAAGGTTAGCAATTTTCATAATGTCAATAGATTTCAAAATACAACTATTACCAAAACCCAAAATCATCCTGGGTGACTTTAGCAAATGACAGCTAAATCAGACTAAACCCAACTGATTAATTTTTTGTTATTATTAAAGATAGAATTGGATTTCTACACTAACTCAGAAAACTAAAATGGCTTCACTTTAAACACTGACATTTCTTGATCTATATGAAAATTACAAACTACATTATGAATAAAGACAGCAAGAAGACTATTAACCACAACATAAATATGAGAAGGGGTGTCTGTGTTCTGGACCCTCTGCTTATTACTTTAGTTTTTCTAAACTTCCAACACCTGTTGCAGACATGGTACAATTGCTCCGCTTTGGATATGAGATACTCAAGTATGAAATACCAGAAGAATGAGATTTTAATTTTTAAAATTTATTCCAAAGCCTATATTTATTCTCTTTTCTCTCTCTCTCTCTCTCTCTCTCTCTCTCTCTCTCTCTCTCTCTCTCTCTGTTTTTTATCTTCTGGTGGAAATAAGAGAAACAAGCACTTGTGGTAATTTCAAGTTTTTGCAAAACCAACAATAAAAATAATGATAAATAAACTAAACTCACATTTTCAGATTAAGTTCCTTTACATATTTTTATTCAGCTTATAGCAGTTGGGTTCAGCAGAAAATAACCTAGCATTTCAGACCCTTGCCAAACAAATTGCATGTAGTTTGATTTAAGAGTCTGACCTCAGGAACACTGGCTAAGCCATTTCATCTTATTTACATAATCTTTATTTACTTTCAGAAATTAAATGAAATCTTTATTACTTTCAGAAATTAAATTAAATTATTCTTCTAAATGCTTAAAAATTCTATGAATAAATAGCCTTATAGTCTCTAGTCTTGACTCCAAAAATTTAGGTAGCTACTGATTAATAAGTACAATTAACTGGAGGTAAAATTATTTCTAAAGTATCATAATGCTATTTAATCTCTATAAACAGCCTTGCTATGACATGTATCTACAAGTTCCCCCAAAACTTCATGCACTCCTAGGTGGGGCTTTAGGAGTGATTGGATCGTGAGTGTGTAACACTAGATTAGTCCACTGACTGATTTAGCACACTTTTGAATGTGGCTATTACATTTACTAAAAAGGGAAGAGTCACACTAGGTGTGAGTGGCACCACCACTGAGCTTTTAGCCTGGATAGAATAAAGGAAGGAAGAAGGAAGTCTCACTGCTTCTTGTCTGCTATGCCATGGTCTGTTTCCCTTCTATGATTCCCCTATGTTGTGCCACCCTGTCATGAAGCCACTTAACTATAGACTGAGATCTCTACAAAATGTGAGCTAACATAAATGTTTCCTTCTGTAATTTATGGGTGTTGGTATTTTGTCCCCCAACAAGAAATCAATTAAGACAAACCACTTCCAGAATAAATAAAAATATTTCAGTTATCCATAGATTAGTTCTCTAAATATTGAATACTAGTTTTAAGGGTTAAAATGAAGATAATAGTCTTATTTTGAAAAATCAAGTTAAGATTTATGAACTTATTTCATAGTTTTAAAAATTTTATTGTTTTTATTAACTTATTTATAATACTGCCCTAACTTATTAAGATATTATAGTCGTTTTGAATAATTACGTCAAAAGACATATCATCTAGTTTAAGTTTCCTTCTGAATTTGTTTTCTAGGTAATGTTGCTGAGTAAAAATTCAAAAGTCAGTCATACTGTTACTTTTCTTCCCCAAAATGTAAATACATAGGAAGGTAATAATTCATTGAAGAAACTATCTTTTGGTAGAAAGTTTTATTCAGGGCTTTGTTGTATTATCAACATTTGTCTGTAATCACAAACTCTTGTCACTTGCATTTGATTTAGAATTATCATTCAAATATTGAATACATATTATGAATAATTGTTTTAAAATTTCCCAGGCTTAGGAAATTTTGGATAAATCCTCTCATAAAATAGTGGAAGCATCCAAGTGATGCTTTTGATACACCACTGAAAGAAAATTAGTCCTTTAGGGTCTCTGTTAACATAGGTGTATCGCACTGGGGAAAGGGCTCTCCAAGAAGCTCTATCCAACTGTTTTATTAGCCTGCAGTTAACCAGATGTTGCCAGATAAAATATTCAATTTTTGTATGGGGGCTGGGGATTTAGCTCAGCAGCATAAGCGCCTGCTTTGCAAGCATGCAGTCATGAGTTCAATCCCCGGTATCAAAAAAAATTTTTTTTTGTAGAACCCTTTTGATATTAATAATAGAACAGATTCAACTAGGCAGCCATACAGTGACATATCTTAAATATGTTTTATAGCTCCATTAGCTTTTCAGTAGCTCCATTTCCTAGCTTTGTGTTCTCTTTGGTAAATACAACATGCACATTGTTGTTACATTATTATCAATTTGAGGGGAAGGAGAATAAAATGAATTAATTCATGATAAGTACATGTATCAACACCATAAGATAAATGTAAACATAATGTACTGCAAATGTAATAAAATAAAAAGGTCACCTTTTAAAACATACTAAATGATGATTAAATATGTACAGTTATTATTTATTATTAAGATGTATTGTTTAGGTACTGAATAAAGAAATGTAAATAGAATGATTCAGGCACAGTGTTTAAGCATGATTTGTGGGGAAAATAAAGATGAAGTGTGAGATTTCTTTAACAAGGATTGAGAAACTAAAGGATGATATGTTGCAGTATTTTAAGCTTTGTATTCCATATGGTCTTTATCAGAACCTCCTAACTTTCCCATCATCATGGCATGAAAGCAAACTTAGTAAGTGTTTAGATAAAAGAGACTGTTTCCAACAAAGCTATATGAACAATAAATACAGGCAGTTGCCCAGATTTGGACAACAGACTGTAGTTTGGCATCTCTGTTATTTTGTTTGTTTGTTTGTTTGTTGGTAGTGGGACTGAAATCAAAACTTCGCACTTGCCAAACAGGTGCTTGTGCCACTGAGCTAAACCCCTGGGGGCAACTGTGTTATTAAAGAAGAAAAAGTAGAAAATTGTTTTTGCTAGTTCCTAATTTTACATGCGCTAACTCATCTTTTTTGGAAAGACCGTCCTACTAATACATCATCACAATAGACCAATTATCTAAAGCACTATGGGCTTATAATTCATTTCCATTTTAATAAGTTTGGATAAACTAGATTTTATTAAAAAAAATAAGAAACTTGGAAGTGTTCATTTTGGTCCTTTCTTGGTACCTTAGTCACTGTCTTGTCACTAAGACACAATACCAGACATCTGCACCTAAAAGAAGGAAAGTTTTATCTGGCTCACAGTTCAGTGGGTTTAGTCCATAGTTAGCCTGGTCCAAAATAGAAATTCCATGTCAAAGCAGCATAGTGGAGAGAAGCAACTCACATTATGGTAGCTAGGAAGCAGGGTGGGCTGTATTTACCTTTCCATGTCAGTCCCTGGTGAGCAGCCACTTCTGACAAGCCCCCACTTCCTGATAGCATATTCAGCTATAAATAAGCACATCAGTGGATTAATCTATTGGTGAGCATAGTTCCCTTGTGTTGCAATCACCTTCCAAAAGCTCCACCTCTGAACAAACAAAGTTTTTGTAGGTCACTTAAGATCTAAACCTCAAGATATGTACAGGATAAAATTACCAAATCCACTAAAGTACATGTTTTCCTAGCTCTAGTTAAATACTTTTCATTACTATTACTATTTCATTATTATTGTTATTACTTATAATGGTAATTCTTTATGGCTGACATTGAAAGAATAACACAAATTATATCAAAAAAAAGTACAAAGTCATTTTCTCATTCAAGATTAGTATTCTTTCCCCTTTGCAAAAACCGTCTCATGATTTCCATTGTCCTTGATGTGAATAATTCAGTTGGTTAGAAACTCTGATAGGATAATGTTGAAAATAAAAAAGTTCTAGTCCAGACATAAGATCAACTGTTTTTAATATTTGATTTATACATTTTTTTGTTTTTGCTTTTGGTTTGATTAATCAAAAGTACTGTATTTAGGTTTATTTGTTTTCTCTTCTTAAAACCTAGAAAAATCAGAAGCAGAGCAGAAATAACTGGAACCAGGAAGGTGATCATTAAACTGAAGTTTTTCAGGTATTCATAATAATTAAGTCTGTTAACAGAGGGCAGGAAAATTGGGGCTAATCTCCATCATGCTTAAAACCACTAAGAACCTTATACTAGTTTGTTTTAAGTGAATATATAGCATTTAAAAGAATCTGAAAATACTATAAGTACTGTGTCTTAGAATTCCTTATGGGCACATTTAATTATGAAAAAAGAACAGTGGTCAGAAATTTTGGAGTTTTTTTCTTAATTCAAAAGGACTTATGATTTGTTAAAATGGATTTTGAAACATTTTAATCACAAACATGGCAGATTTTTCTTTATGTTTTTTATTTCTTCTAAAACAGTAACGCTAATAATTGCTTGTATAATTGAAATGCTTCTTGGTTAACCCATGTATGAAGCAGACTTACCCTGAGCATCACAGGCTTCAGAAAGGGAAACAGTTCTTTATTGAGTGCACTTTCAAAAGTTTCCTAAAAAAGTGATAGTGAAGAATGAAAAATTCACCACAACATGTGAAATTGGGAAAGGGAAAATCAACTTTATTTTCACTTATTTTTCTAAGAATGAGGCTACATTTGTAGTAAAAGGAATCAGGAAGGCAAAGGGAAGACTTGGTCCTCATAGCAAATAAAACTACATGCATTACAAGGATTTGTAGTCGTGATTTTTCTATTTTTTTCCACCTATGATACAAACAAAATGCATCACATACGATCTCTAGCCCTTAAGCTACATGTCCAAATATTGTAGGGATATTTTGAAAACTGATACGCAGTATGCTTCACAACTCATCAACTTGAAAGGACTGTTATTTCAAAATGTTTTCTTTTGTTCTAATAAAGGTAAAAAAAAAAGAATAATGGACTGAGCACAGTTTCAATTTGAAATGAACCATCAGGAGACTGTTTCAAATTAAACACAAACTGCTCCAAGTGTAGCCAGGATGAAGAGATAAGAGTTCACTCACCTCTATAAGAGTGCTCACACAACAAACCCCTTCTTGTTTACATGCCTATTAAGGGTTCCCAGCAGCTGAAATTATTTCACTCAATTTGACTCCATCCCCATTTTCCATGGGTCATTTACCAATTCCTCAGCAAGGCTATTCAAGTTCCTTTGGAGAAAGTGAAGGTGAACAATGTATTTACAAAGACTAAAGCCAGACAAAAAGGATTCCAACAATTGCTGGTACAATTCCTATTCCACAGTTCTCCTTAAAACAATCTTCTATTACTGGTGTTAAATATCTGACTTACTTATTTCAAACTCCCAATGACCAATGTCAAAGTTGGTCAAGGATAAAGATTCAAATGGGGCAAAGAGGCCAAATTCCCAGGTTTGAGGTTCATTTATCACAAGTAAGGCTAATGAAAAGTAGCATGTATACTTTTATTTACATAAGTATATTTAGTAGATTTAGTACTGCTTCCAATGTCTATAACTTGATTATTTGCTAACTTATTTGTTTTAACTTATGAAGATTTTGCTTCACTATGAAGCTTAACTTTCCTTATAATAAGAATAGAGTAGTTAGACCAAAATCTGATTTACACTATTAGAATCATCTGTGAACTTCAACGTGAGTAGTGCTCGGAGGATGGCATAGAGACCTCTGAAGAGCTGGAGATTTTCCACTGGAGTAAAGCGTGGACATCATAAATGTATCTTTAGAAAGTGTATTGTTTTGGACACTAGTATTGGTTTCTCGATTTATGTTTTGCTTTAATAAAAGTTAACTTAAAATTAAGAGTTATGGGTGGAACTTGGGGCACTAGGAGAACAGGCAGCCCGCTCACCACCCTGGTAAGTGGCTAGGGGCCTCACAAGCCACTGCAGTGCCAGGGTGAGAACTATCGGTGTTTCCTGAGTTCTGTCTGCATCATGTTGGAACTTGGGGCACTGGGAGAACAGGCAGCCTGCTTGCCACCCTGGTAAGTGGCTGGGGGCCTGCTGGTGTGTGAGCTAAGAATCAGACATCGATCCATCCCTCCCTCCCCATTAGCAAGTGGGAGCTGGAGGTCTGAGTATCTCTTGGGAGGATGAATGTATGCAGAGTGGCAAGTAAAGGGGGATTTCCTTCTACTATCTCTTTGAAGGTGAATATTTTTATCACTGTTCTGCTCAGTTCTGATTAATGGTACTGCTCTATTCAATATTCTGTTTTTATAAGTTTGATGTTTCCTTCCATTTTTCTCTACCTGATTGAAAGAACAGCTAATGTGAACAGAATGGGATGTACTATTGTGCCTATTGCTGGTGTCCTGGTGTCCTGCTCTGAGGTTCTGTACCAGTTTCACTGCACTGCCTCACATGGATTTGTTCTGTCTTATTCTGCTGTATTTTGCTACCTTCCAAAAAAAAAAAAGTAGATAACAAAGTAACAAAATACCTCCAAAAAACTCCCAACTCCACCAAAACTGATCTATGCGGCATGGATGAGGAGAAAGTAAAAAACAAAGCAACAGAATAATATAAGGTGATTAAAAAGTAAACAACAACAAGAAAACAAGTCAGTAAGGTACTGAGCAACCTGAAACAGGATATAACTAAACAGATAATGGACTTAAAAAGTAAAAGGAGGAAAATAAAGTGCTCTAAAGGATATAACTGCATTTATGTTTAAGTGTGCAAGATTGATAACCATGTTGCTAAGTTTTTATTGGGTCATTGAACAGAACTGCTTGCAGCCTCACTGTTTGAATGTCCACTTTCTATGCTTTAATTTTGTAACTTGAACAACTATACCTAAGAAGACAATATGCAATTTATGAACTAGTGATTTCTTACTGTTTGTTTTTTTTCTGAAATTCTGTTTTGTTTCTACCCCTTTTTCTGTTTTTCTTTTTTTCTCTTTAAATAAAATTTTTAAAATTTTTTTTAAAAATTAAGAGTTATATTTGCTTATATCCAACATTTACATGATATGTTGAACATTAAAGCATAACTGCATTTTAGGTCGCCTTGAGCCTCCTGTTAAACTGTGATGGTAAGAACAGATATGTCTCACCTAACATTTTGCCTTTACGTAGGATGTATGATTTGGGATTCCAGACTATTTTGTGATTATAAAATTAGTCTCCTTTTCTTCTTCTTTTAAAGAGAAACAGATATGAAATGTTACAAATAAAACAAGAAGTTTTACGTATTATATAAATTATTTGTATAAGTAACATATTTCAACATGTGTATAGTTGTACATATGGAGTGCTATATACACACATGTGCACACTCTCCTACATGCATAAGCAAGTTATTCTAACTATGTAACTGGTCAGATCTTCAAAAAATATAGTAGTTTATTTTTGTTGATTGTTGACATCATTGCTTAGAATAAATTAGATTGAAATTCACTTTTTTGTTATTCCATATATGTTGGTTTGGGTGGAGCAAGCCAGACAAAATATGCTTTTTGCCATTGCTAATGCCAGAGAGTTTGGTATTAGCCAAAGGAATGAGGACAACATAAATCAGTATTATTCCTTTATGAATTAATTTTTGTCAAGCAACATTGATGCTTTATCAATGTTCTTACTATATAGTTGATGTACTGAACAATATCAAGTGACAAAAATATGCACAAATTTTAAGAATGCCTATTAATTTTCACAACAGTTTTAAATAGATATAACAATACAGCACATTTCAAAAATGTTAATGATTATTATGTCTATACTAAAAATAATTTCTCTCAAAATAAAATTACTCCTCTGTCTTAATTGAAGCTGATACCACTTAATTTTTCTTGACTCTCTTTCAGTCATTCAGTCATAGTTAGAAATCAAAGTGTTAAATAGAGCAGAAAGAGATACTAAGATTAAAGTCTTTAATAAACTAGGAAGCAATATAGAAAAAGTTAATATACATAATACTCGTAGCAAAGATTTCTTTATCAATTTTGGTGATACAACAAATTATAAAACTATTCTTCCAGGCAATATGAAGGTTTTAGAAATTATAGTTATTTTCATATTTGCAAAGCACTTTAAGCAAAAATTTTGCATATTCTTAGTTGTGAATTTTATATATCCCTGAATTTATTTAGTTTTTCTAGCTCTTAAAATTTCTTTCAAAGAAAACATAAATGTTTTCTTATTCACAGCTCATTCTTTTCTTAAATAATATAAAACAAAATTTATAGAACCTGCTCTGCAAAATAAAACAACTGCTTGAATTTAAAATGAAAAATGTTTATTGTTTAATTTATATTATTAAATATGAAACATATAGAATCACTAAGGCAAAAATGCTAAAAAAATATACTTCCTGATTGAATACATTTATTCATTTTACACAGGAATAGAACATGATGAAATCATCATGGAAAGAAGTGTGAATAAAAGCAAAACACCAAAGGTTTAGACACTTAATTGGGGGGAGAGGCAGTCCACATTAAGCAATATTGAATAAACTGTGCTATTCTACTAAATAAATGTTTCAGGCTAAAAGGTGTCTTCCAAACTTCTCATTTATATAGGTTAATTTTCATTTAAGTAAGTCTATATATTCCTGAAAATCTGTGAATAGTTTCCTAGTAAGCTCCTATCTTATTCAAGACAACAAAAATTTTGCAGTATTGTCTGTCTTATAAATGGAAAAGAATCTCTGTGCTTTTGGTTAGGTAAAATAATGCATGCAGCAAGAAAGGTGAGAGGAAATATAAATATTTTCTAATACTGAGTAAATGAAACACAATAAGTAAAGTCTTAAATAAATTAAAGAGGACCAAGAGATGGAAGGATGGAGGAGGAAGCAGAGAGGGGAAGTAGAAAGAACACAGATATGATATGAACATGTACCAACTTGCCGTGAGAAATGTAACCACTATGTACTGCAAATATGTATTAATAATTGTTAAAAAATTTAAATGTATGAATTGAATTGTAAGTTAACAAAAACTTTGAAAACACTTAAACATGAAAATAGCTAACATTTATCAAAAGCTCATGATTTTTCAAGTGCAATTGTGATTATCTTGCACAGATCACAAAGTATGCATTTTAGCATTATCATTCATCCCATTTTCTGCATCACAACACTAGTATTTGGAAAATTAGATTTATAAAGCTAATATTTTTCAATATCTAAATCTGAACCTAGGCAGTCTACATTTATAATTGTGGCTTTCACACTATTTTTGGATTCAGGCTTTGCTATAACAAGATCAAAATATCTGATTGAATGTATGCACTCAGCAATAAAAATGTACAAGAATTTTGACTGATTTTGTTTTTGGTAAAATAAATATTTAATGATGAAAGAATCTGGAGATAATAGCAGTGGAGAATTTAACAGTTGGCATATATATATATATATATATATATATATATATATATAATAAAATAAACAACATAATATTTCAATCACATGTAACATTTATTTTTTGTTCTATTATATGACAATATTTTCTTTATATGTTAATTTTAAATTTTATTTGGAAAATGAGAAAAAGACAATAACTAAACTGAGAAGTATCTAGCTCTTAATTCAATAGAAGGAAAAATATACATGAATATATTTAAAACCTCGTTATTTTATAATTCTGTGCTAGCTTAATTAAAGAAAATAACAGAACTGAAATGTACTGCCATAATTTCTATGAAATAAAGTAGATTGAAAAGAACTACTTCCAATTGCTGCCAAATATCACCTATATTTTAATCAGTGACAATCTGTGCATTGAGGAGAAACAATCAATAAAACTCTTGAATAATGTTGAGCTTTTGATTACTAAATTTTTTACTGTTAAATTCTTCTTTTGTTATATATGCAGCTCAGGTGGGTGCTGAAAAATAAGAGGAGAGAGTGCCAAAGAAAAGAGGGTTTGAGGTTAGCAGTCCATTCAGTAGCATCGCACCTCTGCTTTCCCTTTTTTGGTAAAGCTTATGCATTTTAATTACTAGCCATAGGGTAGTTTTGCTTTGTTTGGGTTTGTTTGTTTGTTCTGTATTTCTTTTTATTTTAGAAAAAGTTTCATCTTAAATAAACCTGACTATAATTAGCCCTCACTCATAAAAATACTTTTTTTATTTTAAAGAGAATAAAACAAAAGAGGACAGATCTAAGCAGATCAGAACAGAACAATATAAGCAACATAGCACTTCACAACAAGACAATTGGATATTAACAGTAGCTATCATAATGTCTCTTTCTTTGAAATAGTTGAGCTTAGCTCTACACACAATAATGTCAAACATAACAAAACAGAATAAAACCACTCAAGAGAATGAAAGTATTGCAAGGCATTCCGAACCAAATAACCAAAGATAAACAATGGCTGCTATATTATCTCATTTTCCATAGAATTTTGTTTATACTATCATACATATTAAAACCCAATAAGAACCAATGGAAATACAAAAACAAGAGCATGGTAGGACTTCAGAGCAAGATGATATAAAATCAACAATGGCTGCCATGTTGTCTTGTCTTCAAAGTAACTATTCATATGATCACATATATTAACATCAAACAAAACAGAATAAAACAATTCTAACCAATGAATGAAAACATAAGACTTCAATGCAGTATAATGGTGAACCATGATTACTATAAAATCTTCTATATTCTTACCATTTCTTACACTAGGGAGACTATATACACTATTTATTTATACATGTGAGTTTGATTTATTTCACTTATGAGTATAGATTCAAGTTGCATCCATTTATTTATAAATATCTCAATGTGATCATTCTTTATAGCTGAGTAGTACTCCATTGCATAATAGTACCACAATTTTTTTTATCCATTCTTTGGTTGATGGGCACTTAGGTTGCTTCCAAGATCTGGCTATTACAAATTGTGCCGCTATAAACATGGGTGCGCATATATCACTGTGGTAAGATGTTTTCAGATCTTCTGGGAATATGCCTAAGAGTGGAATAACTGGGTCAAATGGGACCTCCAACCCCAGCTTTTTGAGGAATCTCCAGATTGACCTCCACAGTGGTTGCACCAGTCTACACTCCCATCAACAGTGCAGAAGAGTTCCTTTTTCCCCACAGCCTCTCCAGCATTTGTTGTTGGTAGTTTTGTATAAATACTTACAGCTCTGAAGTTTTAATGAACAGACTACAGATATTGAAATATTAATTCCTATAAGGAAAATAGAACTAAATTTAAATTATATATTAATTTTTTTTCCTGTTAAACACTCCCCAGTAATTTTCAAAGTTAAATCATTGTGAAACAGTAAAACAGTATGCCTTGTGTCAAAAATAAATATCAGAGCCAGCTTCTAGCTTGTCAGTAGCAATTTCTAGATAATTTTAATTGGCATTGTGTTTTGAGGGAAGAACTTTTTGTTGTGCTATGTTTTCATTTAGTATTAATACTACAATGGCTGAAGTATGACACAAATATTTTTTATTACACACTTGACATAAACATGCCTAATTAGTTTAATTAAAAATTAGACTCAAATGCTGTAGTCTCACCTCACAGGAGGCTGAGGCAGGAGAATTTCCTTTGAGCTCAGCCTGAGTAATTTAGAAATGCCTTCTGTCAACATAAAAAATATAAAGAACTGTAGATGCAGGTGATAGAATGGTACCTCAGGCTTCAATCCCAAGTACTACCAAAAAAAAAAAGGTCAAAAAGTCAGACACTGTTGTAGACGCCTGTTTGCTTGTTGCCTATAATCCCAGCTTCTGTGGAGCACACAGCAGGAGAATGGCAAGCTTGAGGTCAGCACACACAATTTGAGACCTTGTCTCAAAATAGAAAAGGCTGTGACTGTAGCTCAGTGGTAGCATATGCCAGGCATTCAGTGTAACCCACATGTCAGAATAGGGAAAAGCACCCACAAATGTAAATCTCAGAAGTTAGGAGACTTCTTAAGCAGGCTTTATTAACCGATCATCTTAAAAACTTGATTAATGTGATGAACACACTTTTTGTTCTGATTTTTTTCATGATAGATGTGGTAAAGTTAAAGATGTTGGAAATAATTAGGCTCTTATCTATTTTCAAACTCAAAAAGCTAGTAAGAAGGAATTAAAATATAGCTTTCTCCCTCTTTCAGAGTTTCTAACTTCATAGCATGATTTAATTGTATTTTATACCCAAAAAATAAAAAAATAAGCACACATACTGGCAGTTTTTCAGGTTGGTTAGTGAGATCCTGAAAACTGAAAGGTTAAAAAAATTTTAGAAAAAGCACATAAAATCCAAAATATAAAATACACAATGTAATATATATTTATATTTATCCTTGTTAATACACCATAGTTAACTGAACTCAAAACAAACCCTTTTATAATTGAGAACATTCACAGGCACAGCTATGAGACATCTCAGAAAATCAGTCCTTTTTTATTTAAAAAATATTATCTACTTACACTTTTATATTCATGAAACAAATTAACACTCCAATATTAGTTTTTCCTTTGTAAACACCCACTTAACTGTTATAGAATAGATGATGTACTTAGCCTATGACTAAGAATTTGTAATTATCTAGTGAGTACAAAATAAAGAATTAAGGTATCTGTTTTATTTAAAATTCTCTTTACACTCAATATTATAAATTTCTTACTTGATACTGGGAGTTCATAGGGCACTCTGAAGAAAGACAGACCTACAGAAGAAGCAAGTGACAGAGAGGCATGAGGACTCTCCTATCCAAGTGGTAGAGAAAGTTGCTGATACCATAATTGCATCTTCTTTCATTTTGTCTTTTCAAAAGTCTTATCTCTCTTTATTTCCATTTTTTTAATACAAAAGTAAAAGAAAATTCTGGGAAAAAAGAAAGTACCAAGAAAGAATCACAGACAGCCTGAAAATATTAACAGAAAACCTGAGCATAGGAGCCTAGTTTGGTGGCTGGAATAGCACTGGAATGGAGCAGTTAACTTTAAATAACAATATCAAGTTGAAACATGTCACCAAGTTTGTGCTGTACATGCTTTCAAGATTTGAGAATTTATAGTACTTTCTCTGTGTATTATATTAGACTGTAATGAGGAAAAACTCTAAATATTTCCATAGTGTGACTTATGTTGGTCATAACAGTTACCAAAGAGCTTTCTGGTGTGTACAAGGGCTTTGAGGTTCACATGTACCATCCTGGAAACTTGAGAGCTACATCTCTTTTTTTTCTATTACTTGTTGCATCCTATGGTCTCTATTGGGCCACTATGACATCTTTACTTTGATTTTCCTTGAATATCTAAAAAGGATTTGCTTCTCATCCAGTGTTGTCTATACATTTGCGACACATATAAAAGCTTTAAGATTGTTCAATGATAAATAAAAACTTAACTAATTAAATTAAGCAATAAAAGAAAATAACATTCTTTAGCACACTGTCCAACAAAACTATAACAACTTTATGTTTGGTCATTATAAAATCTTCAAGATGTAGCAATTCTTGAGACACTCTCAAAAACAATTTTCTCCTTTGAAACTTTAAATGACAAAAATTTGGTAAGCCTTTCTTAACCAAGAATACTTTTACCATGACAGATGAAATGTATCACAGATATCATTACTTTTCTTGTCTTAATTGGCAAATAAATGTGAGGTTGTGGTTGTATGATATTTTACAATCTCTTCTCCTTTTTTATGCTAAAATGTTCTTGGATACAGTTGAAAGAAAAGTGGCAACATATGGTCCATTAGTTTAAATGAGGTGGGGGAAAACAGGATGGGTTATTAATGATAATAATTTATACCTCCCTTTGTATCTGTATTCACTTGGCCTGATGAGAATTTGGCAGGCCTCACTGTTAGATGAAGTTTAAGTTTAAATGTTGAAATGTGTCAAATGGATTTTTAGTTTGAAAGAAAAAGCAAAAAATAATAATTCACATTGAATTTCTATGGACTTAGTACTTTTGGGATTCATTTCATCTATTAGCTAGTAGCATTTCTTGTGTGGCTTTAAAATATTGAACTAATTTCTTGGAATGTCTTCAAGTTATTTTAATTCAATGGTTGTTTCAAGTTTTAATAACTTGTAATAGAAATCTGGCATCATTCTGGATAATCAGATGCTAGTAATCTTTCAATTATCAAGAGGAAAAATATGGGTGACTGGCTAACTAGCTAGCTGTACCTTTTGTGTAACAACTTTTAAAAATAACAACCAAATGAATTTGCATAGACAGCTTTGCAGAAAATAAATTCCAATGTTCTTACAATCACACATACCTGAAATACATGGAATAATCAGTTCCTTTTATGAACTGTTGGCCTTTCTATTTTCCTCAATCTTTATTTTTAAAAAGTTCTGTAAGCCTGTAAATCATCATGTTTTTTATTTTAAAATGAAAAAAATAAAAATGATGATACAGAATTTTAAAACAAAATAATAGGAGATTAATATCCTGCTAATTTTTATGCAGTTTCCTGACTCAGGGAACCTCAATATGAGTTCTTTTAAAATACATTGTTGTATAAAATATTACCTGTCTGCAGAAAAACTCATGGACTTGAAATTGTTTTGCTATTTTAGCAGCAGTGTCCTGTTTTTCTAATGACAAAATGAAATATCATAAAGACTCCTATTCATTTTTAGGTAGGAATGGAAAACCTATAACTCTGACACTCATATCCCCTTTCCAACAGTACCCTTGCTTTGCTATTTCATAAAGTAAAAGAATGAGTCTATCCTTTATAGAACTGAACATCGTTTTCAACAAGTAATTTTAAAAACACTACCACCATCAGATTTTATTGGTAGAATTTATTTTTTAAAAAAGTTTTAATTGTGAGTGAGCAGGGCCCTGAATCTAGCTGGGGGCCCTGACAGTGTGCACTCTGGTGGAATCCCAGCTCATGGGCAAAACTTGGAACTTTGCCTCAGGTGGTAAGACCATGCCCTGTGTCTGCAACCATCCCAAGGCACACGAGAGGGACCAGGGGCCTAACAAGGCCATGCCCAGGCTACTCCAAGCAGCAAGCAGAGACCAGAATCCAGCTGTGGGCCATAACCACATGGTCCAGCAGAATCCCAGCACATGGAAAAAAAATTGGAACTTCACTCCCAGGTGAACCTTGGACTACAGTGGATTAACTGTGCTAACTTGAAGGGAGATTCAGTAACTGCCTCAGCCAAACAAAAGATCTCAGCAGGATCCAGTTAGTGTGGTGAGTATGCCCCTAAAATAGAGGTGTACAGTGGGTAAATAGGGCCAGGAATAAAGCCCTCTCCAACTAAGTGTAAGACCTTGATGAGCCTGAAAAGAGTGGTGGTGACCCCTTCCTACACACAGAAAACATCAGGCAGAGTGAGGACGGTGCCAAGAAGGACTCCCCCAACTTGAAGAAAATTAAAAGGGCTTATGAGACACACAGGCACACAACAGGGACACAGTACAGCCTCAGCTGACACAAACACTATAGACAGGGAGATTTGATGACTTGGAATAACCTGAAGATAAAGTAATAGCAGGAACTAAAAGTTGGTCTACTTCAATACTACTAGGCTTCTCAGCCCAGGAAGAATATAGGACTGACCCAACAGGCCCTGCAACAAGAAGTCAGGTGACTGGTCCACCTCTACATTGTGGGACCCAGCAATTGGACAAATATCAACTTTATATTATGACCCCAAGATACACACTACCAACTGTTGACACTAGCAGGATTGAAGGACCAAACACTAACTCAAAAGAGGAAAATGACAAAATAAAAAAAGCAAAATGCAATCTCAAACATCTAGTCCACCAGGAGCAAGTACAGGAGACACTGAAATAGAGGACTTCAAAATAACACACAAGACATCTCTGAAAGGATAGTGAGTGAAATAAAAGAACAACTCCATGAGACTATAGAGGAAATCAAATAAGAAGTACTCTCCCATATAAAGATAGAAATAACAACCTTAGTAAAGGAGGTGTTGAACACAGCTGAGGAAGAATAGAGAAAAAAGTACAGAAGCATGGGCAACTGATTGAATCCTTGAATGAAAAATATAGAAAACAAGCAGAATTCATGAAACAAACTCAAAAGGACATCCAAGAAACAAAATATTCTATTTGAAGCATGCAAAACTGTTTAAATGAAGGTGAGGATAGGATTTCAGACTTTGAGGAAAGGACCACAATTAGTGATCATGAAAGAATAGAACTTAAAAAAATAACAAAACACCATGAAATGACAATCCAGAAGCTTCAGGATGATTTCAAGAGCAATAATATAAGATTAATAGGCCATAGTGAAGATACAGCAAACAATGCAAATGACATAACTAAAATATTCACAGAAATAACAGCAGAAAATTTTGAAAACATGTGGAAAAAAGCTGATATGCAGATAAGTGAGGCATATAGAATGCCAAACAGTCACAACCAGCATAAATCTACACCCAGACACATAATAATTAAGATCTCAGACATATAGCATAAAAACAGAATACTAAAAGCTGTTAGAGAAAACATACAACTCACCTATCAAGGAAAGACCCATTAGAATCACAGCAGACTTTTCAGCACAAACCCTGAAGTCAAGAAGAGCTTGGAATGAGGTATTTCAAGCCCTGAAAGAAAACCACCTTCAACCCAGACTGATGTACCCAGTAAAACTTTCATTCAGATTTAATGGAGAAACAAGATACTTCCATGACAAAGAACAACTGAAGAAATTCACATCCACCAAACCCACACTAGAAAGAGTATTGAAAGACATACTAGATAGAGATAAAAATGACCACCATCCCCAGAACAACAACAGAAAGGAACCACCAGGTAGGATATGCAATTAAATAAGGGGAAATGCAGAAAGAAAACAACTGGAGCATAACATGGCAAAGTCAAGCCAGTACATATCAGTGATATCCATAAGTGTAAATAGCCGCAATTCACCTATAAAAAGAAATAGACTGACAGAATGGATCAAGAAACATGATCCCACAGTATGCTGTATACAAGCAACACATATGACCCAAAAGGAAACTCATAGATTAAAAGTCAAAGGATGGAAAACAGTATTTCATGCAACAAGAACCCAGAAAAAAGCAGGGGTAACTATTCTACTTTCAGACAATGTGAACTTCAAACCTAAGATGATGAAAAGACATAAAGAAGGTCACTACACACTCATAAGTACAAAAATTCAAGAGGAAGAACTCCACAGGAGCACAAAACTATATAAGACAGATACTAATGGACATGAAAAACCAACTACACAAGAACACAATTATAACAGGGGACCTTAACAGCCCATTGTCACAAAGAGATACATCAACCAGACAAAAAGCCAGCAAAGAAATAATAGAACTGAATCATACCTACAAGCAATTGGACTTAGCACATGTTTACAGAGTGTTCCACCCAACCACATCAGAATACACATTCTTCTCAGCTGTGCATGGGACATTTTCCAAAATAGACCATATATTATCCCATAGAACATTCTTAAGTAAATGCAAAAGTATTGAAATTACCCATGCATAATATCTGACCACAGCACATTGAAATTGGAAATAAATGGCAAAAGAAATTGCAAAACCTGTATAAATAATTGGAAATTAAATAACAACCTTTTGAACAACCAGTGGGCTACAGATGAAATTAAAGAAGAAGTAAAGTGATACCTACAATTCAATGAAAATGTGGAAACAATGCACTGTAATCTGTGGGATGTAATGACAGAGGTCTTAACAGGGAACTATATAGCAGTAAACTGTCATATCAAGAAAACAAAATGAGCACAAATAAAAAAACCCAAGGCTTCATCTCAAGCTTCTAGAAAAAGAATAGCAAGTTAAACCAAAAGTTCACAGAAGAGAGGAAATTATAAAGATTAGAGCAGAAATTAATGCAATTGAAACTAAAAAAACAAAAAACAAAGAATTAATGGATAAAAAAGCTGGTTTTTTTGAGAGAATAAACAAAATTCACAAACCTCTAGCTAACCTTATAAAGAAAAAGAAACAAAAAGCCCAAATTCATGTAATAAGGACTGAAAAGGGAGAAATTACTGCAGGTCCCATGTAAATTCAAAAGATCATGAATACTTACTTTGAAAATCTCTACTCAAAGAGAAGACAAGATGGCCAATCAGTGAGCAACAAAACACAAAACCTCCCAGGAGAAACAATGCATTTGCCAGAATAAAACACCCTGGAGAGACCCAGACAGAGGGAGATGGATCCTCTTGACACTGGAAGAAATTAAAATGTAAAAAAGCTTATCAAATACTTTGGGACTACAACTGAGACAGCTAAAAATTACAGAACAGAGCTTTTTCATTCGCAGTGACCTGCCAAGTTTCAAAGGCCTGAATCTGCACCAGCTGGCAGAGCCACCCAAACTCTTCCTGCTGACACTCATAGGAAGCACAGCAGTGCTGAAGTCAGGGGTTGGTGAGCCCAACAGAGAGCAGAGCCAGTGAAGGGACCTTCATTAATCCACCCTCAGTGCTGGGATCAGACCCCCCCCCCACAGGAAAGGCTTGACCAAATGGGCGACATGTTGGAATCAGGCAGGAGGAGCCTGAACTGGGAGTGACAGGGAGTTCAGTTGGTTGCTCCCTCCCCAGAGCAGATTCATGGGATTTGCTTGGACTGGGCCGTGCCCTTGGCTGGGACCCAATGAGCCATCCCAAATCAATTCCCTTCACCTAGCAAGTACTAATTGGGTGAAGGCTCCTGAAGTTTGGCTGGCTTGGTGGGGAGGGGCAGGCAAATACAGCCACTGCTTTCACCTCAGTGACAAGAGCAGGCAGGAGAGGGTGGAGTTCCCTTGCCAGCCTGCTTCAGAGGAAACGTGGCCAACAGGGAAGGCGGCTGGGACCTGCACTGTAACCTGTGTGGAGGAAGCCAGGGCCATGACAGGAGAGAGAGGCAAGAGGAGACCCCCAGCCCAGAACCCTGAAAGCACTGATCCAGGAGAAGGAAAAACAAGGGAGACTGAGGGTGGCAAACACACAACATCAGACATGGCTTCAATGGACATTAAGAGATATCTTCAGGACCTTGTAAATGAGCTCAAAACTGAAATATTAAATCAAGTAAATCAGGATATGAGTAGAGTAATAAAAGAAATGATCTCAAGAAGCATCTCTCAGGATGATACAGATGGAAGAAGGGAGGAACACAGAAAAAGGAGAGAAACATTTGATAAAGAATATAAAGAAAATATAGAATACATGAAGCAGATTCAAAGAGACTACCAGGAAATTAAAAATTTCCTTGAAAGCTGGCAAAACTCATTAAAAGAAACTAAGGATAGACTATCAAAACTTGACAAGTTTGCAACATGTGATCATGAAAGGAAAGATCTCTTAAAAACAACAAGGAAACAGGCAGTAACAATACAAAGGCTGCAAGATGACAAGAGAATCTACAATTTAAGAATAAGTAACATGAACAAAGAAGCAGGAATACATACAGGCGAATTACAAAGGCTATTCACGGAAATAATTAAGGAAAACTTCCCAAGCATGGGAAAGGAAAATGACATTTGGTTATGTGAGGCATACAGAACTCCAGCCACCTACAACAAAAACAGATCTATGCCCAGACATATAAAAATCAAGATACCAGAAATTCAATATAAAAACAGAATATTAAAAGCTGTCAGAGAAAAGAAACAGATTACCTATAAAGGTAAGCCCATCAGAATCACAGCTGACTTCTCTACACAGATCATCAGATCAAGAAGAGCTTGGAGTGAAGTTTTCCAAACCCTAAAAGAGAATACCCTCCAGCCCAGATTGATATACCCTGCAAAACTCTCACTGGAAATTAATGTAGAAACAAGATGCTTCCATGACAAAGAGGAACTGGGGGAATTTGTGACCACCAATCCAACCCTACAGAGAATCCTGAACAACATTCTAGAGAGAGAAAAAAATACCAGGATTTTAGGAACAGTGATAGAAAGGTCTCAATGAGTGGGGCAGGTAGAAGAATGAAAGAGAAAACTAGACAAAGGCAGAAAAATAGCATAGCAGAAATGAGGCAGAGAAGGATAACTAGAATCACTAACATAGATGGCCTTGATACACTGTATTGTTAATAGTGTACCAGGATTTAAAACCCACATTACTCACATACTCTGCTTAGATGTTTTATATTCTGTCTGTTCCAGTCATTCTACCTGTACTAGATTTGAGGGCACAGACAGCAATCCTGAAAAAAAACAGGATATAGTATGGTAATCATTCTTAATTTCCTATTAAGTTAATCTAAAGCTCTGTAAAACCTACACTGTTTTACCATGACTGATCATAATCAAATCTGGTTTGTTAGATCACTGTTTTGTATTGATAGATTTTATTCAAAGCTGTTAGGATTGATAGTATCAAGTCTGAGAGTATAGGCAACTGCACTTAAGATGACAAGATCCACTAGAGTATCCACTATAGCTTCATTATTACCTGCCTTTGAAGTTTTATACTGTCTACAATGTTTTATTTTTACTAATATTGTTATTTACTGCTTTACTCAATTATACTGTTATATTCAATTATGCCTGATGATATAGACATTCTATTGAAGATAATAAGAAACAAAACAGTAATCATTGTAGATCACCTTGTACTGTGGTTTTATATGACTTTTTGTTTCCATGTTTTTCTAGGAATTTGTTTTGTTTTGTCTTGCTAAGTTTTGTTTTTCCCTCTAATACAGAAAGGATAGAAATACATGTAGAGATTCATGCATGTGTAGCTGTTTACATCCTCACTGTTTGACTATCTGCTTTGTATGTTTTAATTTTGTAACTTGAACAATTATTTCTAAGAGGACAATATGTAATTTATTAACTAGTGATTTCTTATTGTTTATCTCTTTTTTATTTGAATACTGTATTATCTCTACCCTTTACATGCTTTTGTTTCTCTTTAAATAAAAAAAAAGATCATGAAAAAAAAAGAAAATCTACTCACATAGAGTGAAACAGAGGAATTGGATAGATTTCTAGAAACATATGAACTACCAAAGCTCAACCAGAAAGATATAGCAATTCTGAATAACCCAATATTATTTATTAAAATTCAAAACATAATTAAAAACAGCAACAAAGAAAAACCCAGATCCTGATGGATTCACAGCTGAATTCTACAAGAAACTTAGAGATTTGATGCCAATACTCCTTAAACTCTTCAATGAAACTGAGAAGAAAACAATCTTCCCTAAATCATTCCTGGAGGCAAGTATGACTCTGATAGCAAAACAAGAGAAAGACTCAACCAAAAAGGAGAATTATAGGCCAATCTCACTAATGAATATTGATGCAAAGATTCTCAATAAAATACTGGCAAATAGAATGCAGCAAATCATCAAGAATATTATATATCATGACCAAGTGGGGTTCATTCCAGGAATGCAGGGATGGTTTAACATACACAAATCAATAAATGTAATACACCACATCAACACAGCTAAAAATAAAAACCACATGGTCATCTTAATAGACAAAGAAAAAGCTTTTGATAAAGTCCAACACATGTTCATGATAAAAACCCTTCAGAAACTCAACCTTATAAAGGTCAACTATGACAAACCAATAGCCAACATTATACTAAATGGACAAAAACTGAAAGTTTCACTTTAAAATCAGGAACAGGATAATAATGTCCACTATTATCACTCCTATTCAATATAGTTCTGGAAACACTAGCCAGGGCAATCAGGCAAGAGAGAGAAATAAAAGGAATAAAGATAGAACAGGAAGAAGTTAAATTATCACTATTTGCAAATGACATGATACTTTATGTAGAAGTATCCAGAAAACTCCATTAAAAGACTATTTGAGATAATAAAAAATTCACCAGTGTAGCTGGATACAAAGTCAGCACTCAAAAATCAATAGCATTCCTGTAACCAAACAAAAAACTCACCAAGAGAGAAATTGTGAAAATATCCCCCTATATAATACCATCTAAAAAAAGTGTAATACTTAGGAATCAACCTAACTGAGAATGTAAAAGACCTATATGCTGAAAATTATACTACAGTAAAAGAGGAGATTGAAGAGGATATTAGAAAATGGAAGGATATTCCTTGCTCTTGGCTAGGAAGAACCAACTTTGTGAAAATGGCCATACTCCTAAAACTGTTACACAGATTTAATGCAGTCCCAATCAAAATACCATTGAGGTACCTCACAGATCGAGAGACAACACTCCTAAAATTCATTTAGAAACAGAAGAAACCTAGAATAGCAAAGGCAATTCTGGGCAACAAATGCAAGGCTGAAGGCATCTCAATTTCTGACTTGAAACTGTACTACAAAGCCACAGTGATAAAATCAGCATGGTACTGGCAAAGAAATAGACCTGAGGATCAGTGGAACAGATTAGAAGATGCAAACACTACTTAAAGACACTCAGCCACCTGATATTTGACAAAGGGGCTAAACATGTTCACTGGAAGAAGGGTAGCCTCTTTAATAAATGGTGTTGGAAAAATTGGCTCTCCACATGCTGAAGACTGAAACTATATCTGTGTTTATCACCATGCACGATACTAAAGTCTAAATGGATCAAAGACCTAAATATTATAACAGAAACACTAAATCTACTGGAAGACAATGTAGGTAAAAGTCTTTGAGACATACGGGTAGGCAGAGAATTCATTAACAAAATGCAAACTTCACGGGAAACACTCCAAACAATCATCAACTGGGATGTCATGTTATTGAAAAGTTTCTGCACTTCAAAAGAAATCACCAAGAGAGTGAAAAGAAAACCCACAGAATGGAAAAGAATTTTCGCCAGAAACCCCTCAGACAAAGGACTTATATCCAGAATATATAAAGAATTGAAAAACATCAAGCCCCCCAAATTCAAAGACCCTCTCCAAAAATGGGCATCTGAGATGAACACACATTTCTCAGATGAAGATATATGTTCACCATCACTGGTCATTCTAGAAATGCAAATTAAAACAACATTGAAATTTCATCTCACTCCAGAAAGAACAGCTGCCATCAATAAATCAACTGATAACAAATGTTGGCAAGGCTGCGGGGGGAAAAGGAACACTGCTCCACTGTTGTGGGAGTGTAGACTGGTGCAACCACTATGAAAATCAGATGGAGAATTTTCAGAAGACTAGGATTGGAAGTTCCATTTAATCCAGCTATTCCCCTCCTGGGTATTTTCCCAGAAAAACTGAAAAGGTCATATCACAGTGATATATGTGCACCCATGTTCATAGCAGCACAATTTGTAATAGCTAAATCTTGGAAACAACCAAGATGCCCATCAACTGCAGAGTGGATGAAAAAGATGTGGTATTTTTACACAATGGAATATTACTCAGCTATATAAAAAGGATGATCTGGATGCCTTCATAGGTAAATGGACAACTTGAGACTATCCTCATTAGTGAAATTAATAAGAATCATATTTATAAATATCACATTTTGTCTCTAGTGTAAAAAGTAATAAGAACTGTAAAAGTAATAAAACCCAAAATGTGTAATTGCTATTGTAAAAAAAAGAGAGGAATAGAAAGTGCTCTAAAGGATATAACTGCATGTATGTTTAAGTGTGTAAGATAGATGACCATATTACTAAGATTTTGTTAGATCATTGAGCAGAACTGTTTCTTATCTCACTGTTTGAATGTCTACTTTGCATGCTTTAATTTTATAACTTAAACAACTATTTCCAAGATGACAGTATGTAATTTATCAACTAGTGATTTCTTAGTGTTTTTTTTTCATTTTTTCCTTTTGAATTCTGTATTGTTGCTACCCTTTTTTCTGTTTTGCTTTTTTTCCCTCTCGTTAAATAAAATTTAATAAAAACTTTTTTTCATTGCACATGAATTCACAAGTAAATATTTTGTTACTGCAAAAGATCAGCCAATGACATAAAACTGTGGCTCCTGACTCAACAGGCCTGTACAGCAGTTTATTTTCTGTTTTCAAATCATTGAAATCACCATTTGTAAACCATTAGATAAAATGCATGGATGTCACACAGCTGGAGAAAAGCTGGCAACACAACTGAGCACTTTTCTCTTTTCCTTGCCTTATAGCTAGGTAAAGAAACCAAAATGTTAAAATAAATAAAATAAGCCTAATCATTTCAAAATGCAAAAGATATACATTGCTCTTAGCTCAAGGTGACATTTAGAAGATGCAATAAAACAGTGTCAACTCCTTTGCTGCTCTTCCCTTTGGACCAGAAACACAATTTCCTGGCACCAAAATGTTAAGTAAATTATGCAGAGTAATTATAATTAATAACCTAAGTAACACAGGGCCTTGTTCTTAAAAGTGTAAAACAGCAATGATTATGAAAATTGGTAGTTAAACTTAACAAGTTTTGAAATTAATAAATGAATCATAAGTTCTTCTGAAATTTAACAATTTGTTCTTTATTCTACGTAATGACTACTTCCTTTGCCAAGATGGCCATCCATGATAGCTGATGTCTCACCTGTACATAGATGATGATCAATGTTTGAAAGCACTGGTAGCAAAAGCAGTCACTGGATTTGCAGTATTGTAAACTAATGGCAGTAACATCAGCTTGGAAAATGAATTGGAATTATCACACATCACATCCATTTACTAACTCTAATGTGGAATCTTTACAAATGTTATGTAATATGTACAAATTTAGAATTGAGTGAGAATTGCAACGGATAATCAAGCAGTAATTTAGTTTCACACAAAATAATTTCCCTCATTTTCTTAAGTTTTGAGAGTGAAAATGCTGGTGATGTTTGCATTTTCCATATAATTTCCATCATTTTACAAACGTTGAGATTTTTAAGTTGCATTTTAGTAGAAAAAAAAGCACACATAAATAATTGACTTACACTTTGGCATGGAGAGTGTAATATTAGCAGGTGAAAATGGAAAGAATTTCTAGTTGACATTTTCACTATGCTGTTTCAAAAAGAATGGAAAACCAATTAGACCGCAACATGAATATGGCAGAAATTCATTAGAATCAGCTAAAGCAGATTTAAGGGTCTGAAGGAGAATTCTTCAGTTTTGATTTAGTTACTTGTGGGATTTGGCAAGACATCAAAATCCCTTCAAAACCAAAAGGCAGGATGTGTTTCTAGTATCTCTCAGAGGATTATAAAGATCAAAATAAAAAAAATATATAATGACAGATATTAATAAAATGGACTTATAAACTGTTAGAGATTTAACACAATAAAGATATTACTTGCTTTATTTATTTATTTATTACCAGGAATCAAACTCAGGACCTCATGCTTGCCAGGCAGTTCCTATGCCAGTGAGTTATATCCCCAGCCCTAGTAGTTGATTTTTTTAAAAGTGAAAACTTCAAATAAAGTTACTAATAGCAATCTATGGTGTTACTGTTATTCTAGATCTTTTATTTCATGCAATATTTAGTGCCATTATGACAATTAACTCCCTGCCACGCACCGCGCTGGTGCTTACAGTTAATTAACTTACCCATGTGATAGACATCTATTTTAATACCTATTCAAAAATGGTGGAATCGAAACAGAAAGTAGATAAGCAACTTGTTAACGGCCAAACTCTACAAATTGAGTAATCTAGATCTGCAAAATACAAAATTCAAAATGCTCCAAAATCTGAAACATTACATCATTGTGATACCACAGATAGAAAATTTCACAGCTGCCCTCTTACATTGGGTCAGAGTCAAATTTTCAGTTAACGAAAGATACAAAAATTTGTTTGCAGCAATCTTCAGTCTGTGTGTAAAGAGTACATGAAATGTGAATGAATTTTGGCCTTATACCTAGGTCTCATCCCCCAGTATCTTATAGTTTATATACAAAAAGTGTAAATTGTGAAAAACTTAAAAATCTAAAAAAACTTTATTCTCAAATACTTCAGAAAAGTAATACTGAACCCATGGTAAGTGATATAGCTAGGTTTCAAGCATGTAGGTTGACTACTTCCTATGACTACAACAAAGAACACCATACTTTGCTTGAATTTTGGAGGAATAACTTTTTTTTAAGAGAAAAAAGCAAAACAGAAAAGAGTAGTAGAAATAATATAGAATTTAAAAAACAGTAAGAAATCACTAGTTGATACATTATATATTGTTATCTTAGAACTAGTTGCTCAAGTCACAAAGTCAAAGCATAAAATGGATAATCAAACAATGACAGTACAACCCATTCTGTTTGATGAACTAACAAAAAGACTCACATTTGTAAATATCATATTAACCCTCTAGTATAAAAAATAATACTAAAAATCTGAAAGAGTAATAAGATCCAAAATGTATAATAGATATTTTGATAATGAAAGGGAAAGAAAGTGCTCTAAAGGATATAACTGTATACACGTTTAGGAGTAACTTTTAAGAAGAGGTCTGAGAGTGAGGAAGAATTGTCAGGAGGCTTAGTATGAAAGAGAAACCAGGCACAAATCCTCTGAGGAGGAAGACATTAATATACTATTTTGTGAACTATATGAATCTGTGAATTTTCCTGAATCTAAATTTTTTTGTGATCTTAAAAAAGGAAGGCTACTTTTTTGCTCAAATATGTAAGAGGTGTACAAGCCATCACTATGTTGTTAAAACTAGAAAAATTTGGGCAAAATGAAATGACTTTTCTTGGATCCACCAGAGAAATGAGGCTCTCGATCAAAATGTCACCCCCGAATCCCAAGAGACAGGTCTGTTTAAATAGTTACAGACTAGATCAACCTCCAGAGTCCATGAACTAACAGAGTACTAACCTGTCAATTTTGGCGAATTGCTGGGGACTAACTAGAGAATGGAAAACTTCCAGGTACTCCAGGCTTAGAGAAGCTCTACATTATTCTTGGAGACCCCCACATGAATTCAAACCATGTGACTACCTGAAAAGACCTCCTGTGGCTTAAAATCTCTCCAGGAGATAAAAGACTGTTTTTTCCTAGTTGTGAAAGGGCATCTGCCTCTCTGATCACCCTCAGTCTTTCAGTTTCATCTCAGGAAGTTTTACAATGAAATTATAAGGCAGGGAAACAACTGGGATCAGAGTTTCCAAAACATAGATTGGAAATGGTTAAGTCAAAGAAGGGACTACAGAGTCAAGGGGACAAAATCTGTGCCGCTGGAAAGGCACTTGTTAATGTTATAGTCCTGAACATACTAAAACATTAAGCTATAACTGTGAGGTTATAGAACTCTCTCATTTTTCCCAAGTTTTACACCACAGTGAGGCACTAGCAACATAATCAGAGAATCCAAGCTGAGACTGAAATAACTTTGATAAGGAACACTGAGGCTATTTTAAATAGAACAGTAAACTGATATACTATAATCTAATCAAAATAATAATTTTAATTAATAGTTCTTAATTTCAAACAAGTTCAACTTCAAAACAAAAAAGATTATTCGGAATAAAGACAAAAAATGACATAAAGGTCAGTTTATTAAGATGTAACAACCCTATACTTGCATACACCCCCCCAACATAAATACTTAACTAGTAGTGGATATTTATTGAACATAAAAATACATAACTCCAAAACTTACTCAATTGAAAGTATAATTCACTGTTAAAAATCAGGAACTACAATATACCTCTATGATCAATAGCTAGGTAGCCTGAAAAACCAGTAACATGATGATAGCAGACCTGAACTTCATCATGCTCAACTTCATCTACTTGCCATTCAACTAATCCATTTATTGATGGCAGAATATACATTTTAAATTCATAAAAAAAGCAAAAATCACATTCATCAGAAGACACACTTTAACCAAATTACAAAATGTAACTTTACAACTATGTTTTCAGACCACAAGGGAAATAAATCACAATATCATGAGGTCTGTCATTGGAATTTGATCCATCTTAGTGTTTCAAATTTCAGTTTCCAATTGAAATCTATTTCTGTACATATTCCATTTATTCTACCTTTCTTCAGTCTTTTGTAGTCATAAATAATAAGTGTTTTTTTCAATTTAAAAGTCAGCCTTCCAGATATTTGAAGGCATGCATTCACCTGTAGTTTTATCAATAATTAACAGTTTATTTGATATTTTACCAAAAAATACCTGTTAAATTTCTCAACCTCCTGGTATGCTTTGCACATATGGTCAAGCTGTCTGACTGCACCTTAAAATAGTTTATGTGTAGAATAAAAAACACCTGGTGAAGGAAATTTCCTGTTAAAATAGCAATTGAATATACAATTTTATTATCTCCTAGTTAACAAATGATTCAAAAGAAAAGTCCCATACTATCCAATGAGACAATTTTTCTCTTAGATTTAAATGTAATAAACACAAAAAATTTCTCTGTTTGCATACCAATTTAACAAAAAACAAAATAAAATCATTTGTTTCAGTTTCTCAATAAAACTTACTATTAGTATTTGCTGTTTCCATAAACATTAAGATGCCATTTAAACATAGAGCACAGGGTAGGACACCACAGCTTCTTGCATGAAAAATTAATCTCACTCAGGGACTCAGGATTCATTTACATGTACCAGTATGAATGTTTTGATAAAATTAAACAAACAAACAAGAAAAGACTCTAAAGGAATAAACAATTTTTCCCCAATGAATATCCCGCCTTTAATGTGTCCCCTTTATCTTTGCACGTACATGTAAATAATCTCAGTGATTCCTGTCAGAAGTGAGACATTTAAGGCTCAGACAAGGCAGTAAGGTTTCTAACTCTTCCATGTGAACAGTGATTTGATGACAAAGAAGATTTTGGCTGCTCATCCACCTCATTTCAAAATCCAAGCATGTAAAATTTTTCTGATAATTTAATCACAATATCTTTGGAGAACTTTTCAGTTACTTTGTAGTTACTAAAAATTTCATGCAGATAAAATTCTTAAGACAACTTTAAGAAATTAAATCATGGATGGAAATGGAATGTGTTTCACAGTACTGCAGATGAGAAAAATAAAACCTAAGAACTGTTAGGTAGTATATTTTAAGTTATGTTTTTTTCCCTTGGAGGATCATATTTATCTGGATCATGAAATATAGTTATGGAATGTTTAAAAGGGCCAAATTTAAATTAACAAAATAATTGGAATTTTTAAGCCCTCCAGTATTTGTTATTCATATCTATATAAAAACAAACATTGCTCTGACATATATCAAAGAGCTAGAAAGATAAAAAGAGAAGTTTCAATTACATAATTAGGCATTAGATCTTCCAGAAGAGTTAACCAGAATTGGTAAAAAAAGTATGCAAGTGTTTTCATTTAGGCTTCTAATTGAAAGGGTATGAAATACTGTTAACTATTGTGTTGTTTATCCTAACCAAAAAATTTTCAGCACTTTAGGCTGAAAAAAGGTTAATAAGAAATTGTTTATATGACTGTGTCTCATTTCATTTTATGCTTCTGCAACAGAATAAACCAGATTTGGTCATTTATAAAGAACACAAAAATATTTGGTTCATGATTTTGGAGATTGTGAAGTTCAAGCTTAAGAGTTCTCTGTTGAGGTCCTTCTGGCTACACCATAATGTGGGCAAAGGAATCAAACAGATAAGAGAGAGCAAGAGAGGATAAAATTAAGCTGCAGACAGAAACTACCTTTGTGATAATGAGCCTATTCCTTTAATAATGGCATTAATCCAAATCATTCTTGAAAGTCCTGCCTTCAAACATGGGCATTCAGAATAAATGTCAAATACATAAATTTGGGGAGCTAATTCGCCCTTTCACTTTCCCTTTTCTGCTCCCTCTCCCTGTTGTTTTCCCTCCTCTCCTTCTCCTTCCTCTTCCACCTCTTCCTACCCTCCCTTGCACCTCTTCTCATCCTCCCCATCTCTGAATTTCAACTGACCTTTACTTGAGCCTGTTCATCGCCCTACATACCACACAACAGCCTTCCGCCTTTCCTTAAGGTCTAAGCCTGTAATCACACTTTTAAGAAACTCACTCATGGCTTGTCTTTTCCAATAATTTCCATGACATAGAGAAAGCTCCAGGCATAGGAAATCACCCCCAAAAGAGGAAAATAGATCAGATCCCTAAAACTACAATTTCTAGTTGTTGTGAGATAATGTTACATTTCTTTTTATCATATACAAAAATGAAACCATCATTGGGACATGAACACTGAATTAGTCAACAGATATTTATTTAATTAATATTAGGAATTTAGGAACAACAGAATCCCTCATATCTGACACATTTGCAATCACTGATAAGCTCATCACATAAGGAAATTATTTTGGGAAATAATAATACAGTCATAATTTATACATTTAATTTTATCTTTGTTCAGAAATGCTTGCTCATTCTGTTATAGGAATAAGGATGCAGTATTTCCTGAAGAATGGGTCTACTATTTGCATGTCTCACCTTTCTTTTCATTCCTGTTTTTATATCAAGTATTGGTCAAGTACGTTCTATTGTTGCAATTTGGACTTTTTAAGAAAAAAATTAGAGAATGTCAATGATTTTTAGTTGCAAAAACTTTCCACTCTCCTCCCCAAATGTTTTATAAGTTTTCATTTCATTTTATTGCAGTAACCCGTTTCTCAATATTCTAAACACTTAGACAAGCACTCTACCACTGAGCTACATCCCCACCCTTGCAGTTATTCAATTCAGCATCATCTTTTACTGCCACATAAAATTTTTTACTAAATTGCATTTATACAACAGATACAAGTAGTGTAAATTTAGAAAACATTCTGTTGACTTATACTTAGCACACATTTATGGTGATAAGAACAGAAATGTAAGGATTTAAAGGTCCTGTGAATTATAGTCAGTGTGTTTACAGTGGGGGGATTCAATTATTCCAGAAACTGGATAACACTTAATCCAGTTTATTTTACAGCTATCAAAGTCATCAGTTTATGTAAATACCTGAACAAGATTTAAGTTCTTTGCAATATGGTCAGATCTCCCAGGGCAAAACTGGACCCTTGTTCCAATCTCTATATTAAAGCAGCTATATTTCTTTGAGTTTGGAATTGAACATGAGAAAATGAAGAATGAAACAAACAATAGGAAATAAGCAGAAAAAAATGCTTTAAATTCCAATCATCCATAATCAACTTCAGAAATAGCAAAATTAAAATATTGATCATATCACAAAATTAAAGAATAAAGATATATCCTGAAAAGTGCATTTTATCATCCATCCTTATCCATATATATTTTTAAAATATCATAACTCTGCAATTTAAATTTCCTAGAAGATTATAGAAAATGACTGCACTTAAGCATTTATTATATCAGCATTACTAATAGATATTTTGAAATATGGTAATAGCTACCTACCAAAAGTGTTCCACAGTAGCGCAAAATTTTGAAAACAACTCTAAATATATATGAGTACAAATGTTTTTAGTATTCAATATTTGTGTTACAATCAAATACACTAAATAAGCTTAACTTACCATACATCAGTACAGAGTCTGATGTTTGGTTACTTGGAATTTACAATTGGATTAACCATTCCACATTTCAGTCATAACATTTACATTATTTCTTTGCCAACACTCAATTTATGCTTGTTCACTATAAGCAGGAACATTCATTCCATTGCATTATATATGTTGGTAAACTCCAAGGCACAAAAATGAAGTTAACAGTGCTTCCATTGTAAGTCTTTTATCACATCTCTGTACATCAGATTTCAAAAGTCAAGGACTCATGTTGAAATTGGCTAATAACCAAAATACTCACTGTCAAATTAACTGTTCCCATCTGAGGTGATAAATAGCGAGTTCATAACTGTAAACCATGGCATATAAAAAATAGCTCATTGACATCTGTTCTTAACATCTGGCTTTGTGATCGATGCTCCAAAGCAACTGGGATATGCAATTCCATTTTTCCTCTCAAAATTAGTTTTTTGATCATTTATGTCTGAGTTATATGCCTGTATAATATCAATAAAATGAAAGGACTCACTGTTACATTAATAAAGGCCAACCATTCAGGTTCAAGCATGTTTTATTTACACTTATTCTTTATTGAGTAATAACTCAGTACCAGCAACATTGTGAGACAGTTTTAATGCAAACCTTCTTCTCTAGGAAAAACAAAGCAAGGCCACACTCTTTCTATTCCCTACCCCAAATCTTCAAAACAAAGAGTTCCTCATTAATTTAAAACATAAATACACACAGAGATATAGTCTATATTTTTTATATTTTATATATTTTGTATGTTATAGACTTGACATATACTGTATATAGTATGTTTTTCTGAAAGAGTTCATTATAGAAAGACTTTTAGAAACCAATTATGTATTCATTCTTCACAAGTAATATGGTGGAAATTTTTTATAAGGTTTGAAAACTCAATATAAAATAAATAGCATACACAAATAAACAGCAATTCTCTTTACTACAGTATTACCACATATGTAACAATAATGTGATTACATACTTATGAAAATAAAAGCAAGTTAAAGAAAGTGTTGAAAATGATTATACTGGTAACTAATATGTTTGTGCCAATAATAAATGTGGGAATACTTTTTAAAGAACTCAAAAAAATAACTGCCTACTATGCCTCACTAATAATACAACTGAGTCCCTTAGGAATAATTTATAGATTTTTAAAGTGATTCAGTGAATTTAATTGTCCTAATTTTGCATGAAAATATATGTTTTCTTAGAAAATAGACAATGGAGCATTCAAACCATAACTTTATCAAATCATAAACTTTCGGTCTAACTCAAGTTTATAAGCATTACAGAATGGTCAAAGTAGTGAATAGCTTATGATCTTTATTAGTTCTTCTTTTTAACGTAAATGAGTGAAATTATTCTTTCATCAAGGACTTGCAGTGCTCTTAACTGGCCAGGCCTTATGCCAGTGCCTAAGGATACAAAACATTAAATTAAAAGGAACTTAGTGTGATTGCAGTAAGCAAACTAACAGATGCCTGTAGTGTAATAATTGTTAGCTCAAGTCTCATGTGGACACAGAGAAGGAACATCTAACTCAAACTAGACAGCAGGAGAGACTTCCTGGAGGAACTAGTGATGAGAAAACAAATGAGAGAAACCAAGAGAGACATAGACACTGAAAATAGAGGACAAAAGGATGTAAAATGGCTCATTAAGCACATCTAGTTCTGCTTCCATAGCTATGTTTTCTTATTTTCACCCAAAACATCTATATAAGACATACCCGACAAATGTTCAGGCCTCAGATCTTTGGAGAGCTTGTCATCCTGGAGCCCACCAGTGTAGTAAAGTTTTGTTCCCTTCACTACTCCAAGTACTACTTGGTTTCTTCAACTCCAATAAATCTAAAGCTGCTGTAATGTCTGTTCCTTGTCAGGGAAGCTGGCTGTGTTGGCCCATTGTACCATTGGCTGAGAATCTGGAGTGCATCTACCAAAGACCCTCCTTGGAAGAATAAGACAGTGGGCTGTCCGCCTCTTGGCAGGACCAACTTCACCAGGAAAGGATGACCCACAGGCACTCCAACACCCTCTAGGCCGGACAAGTGGGAGAGGTAGACTGGTCCCATGTTGGATCTTCGAGGTAAGGTTCCAGGAAAGTCTCAAGTCAGGCCCATTCCTGAAAGAAAGAGTAGTCTGATCACCTTCAAAACTGGAGATCTCAGTCAGGAATTTCCCATAAGGGAAAAGGAATGTTAGAACCTCTGAATGATTGTGTAACATATTGTGAATGTATTTATGCCCCCACAGCACAAGCTACAGAGTCTGAGTGGGCCTTAACCTGCATTTCCGTGGTGATGTTGTAAGGTACAATGGTGATTCATCCCTTGTAGTATGGAGTTGACCAGGCCCCAGTTTACATGGGTACACTTTAGCCAAGATGCACCTAAGTTTCTGTGGGGGATGCAGCCAGGTTGAGCATCTGTTGGAGCACTGTACACCAGGCAAGCACTTAAAATATGGAGACCACACAGTCCAAACCAACTGTCCTAGACTGCATGATTAAAAAATTTTAGGAAGGGATTCAGTGACAAATTAAATTGAAACCTGCAAAACTGTGGATACTTTGTGAGGTAGACTGGCCTCATGAAGGGACCCTGGATGTCCTCATAGCTTAAGCAGTTTGGAGAGTAGTCAAAAGAAGTCCAGGCCACCCTAACCACTTTCTGTGTATTGACTCCTGGCTACAGATTGCTCAAACCCTCCCAGCCTCAATTTGATTCTATATGAACAGGAAGGGACAGAGTAGGGTCTCCATTGCCCAGGGCTGGACCAGATCTTGAGGGTCCAAAAACAAAAAGTCAATTCACCAGGGAACTTATGATGAATTCCAGGCCCCACCATGTATTCCTGCCCCACCATCTGAGCCTCCACCTCCAATACTCCCAGACAGTCCTATCTGTCATGTCATCTGCCTCAATCAGCCCTCACTGATCCCACCACCACTGTTGAAGTGCTAGACTACAAAGATGAGCTCCTTGCTTAACAGTTACATTCATCATAGATGCCAACTCTCCAGATGATCCTCTGCCTGGGCATCTACACAGTTGGGGGCATCAACACTGAGCATATTGGAAAAGTCATGCTCTATTATCAACTCTTCAGCACCAGGTACCTTCTAAATTGGAAGTACTACAACACAACCTATTTAGAGAAGACTCAAGCCCTCATTGACCTCATGGAGTGCATTTTATAGACCTACCAACCTGCCTGGGATGACCTTTGACAGCTACTCTTTACACTCTTCAATACCGAGGAGAGGTGCATAATCCTCCCAGAAGCAAGAAAATAGCACCAAAGTCAAGCCCCAGCAAGGACTAGATCTCAAAGACTGGACAAAGGAAGCAGCCTCTGAACAAGCCAGAATGGGATTGAAACTCACAAATGGGAAGAGCCTCCCTCCTATAGTACTGGGCATCAATCCTCAGGGGAGTTGGAGAAGAGACCAAGAAGCCTACCAATATGTCAAGAGTCCCCTTAGTAGCACAGCAATTGGAGGAATTGCTGAGACTTCTATGAGTGACTCTGTCAGGTGTTCTGTATCTTCACTCTCTTCAACCCTAGAGACCCCAAAAACCAATGCACAGTAAATGCCACTTTTGTGACCCAATAAGCTTCTGATATCTTCAAAAAACTACAGAAAGTGGAGGGCTTTACTAGAATGAATGCTATCTAACTCCTGGAAGTGATCAATAAAGTCTTTATCAATCAAGATTTAGAAGTTCACAGAAAGTGTGACAAACATTTAAAACAAAATGTTCCCCTTCTTTCCTCTGCAATGGGGAAACCAGATCTCACCCAAAGGCCAGGGCCATCACACTAAAATGAAAAACAGAGGTATCTCTCCCCTTGCATTTGGACAAATATACCTACTGCAATGAGATGCATACTATAACAATGAGTGCCCAAAGTGTAAGAATGCTCTGATAGCCAAAGGGCCTCCCATGAGTAAAGCAACACTTATCAGCTGGAGCCTGAGATCAAGGACCTAACTGAATTGATGGGAAATGAGTCTGAATAGGAGAGGCCAGGTCCCTCTTCTGTTCCAATACAGAGATAATCTCTTGTTTGCAAGTGAAGACAGACAAGACTGCTAGGAAAGGCATCTAGAAAAGACAGCTTTAGAGACCTTGTTGGGCCAGTATTTCTACATCCTCCAACTGTCATCTGTCTGGCCTACCACCAAAAACTGATGCCAAACCTGTGCCCCTTTCAATAGCCAAAGTCTGCTCCAGGCAGGCAACACACTGGAACCTATCCACTTATAGACTTAGAAGCAGACTTCACAGAGACAAAGCCACACCACAGCTACAAATACCTGGTAGTCTTTGTCTGTATGTACCCAGGCTGGGTAGAAGCCACACCCTCATGGACAGAAAAAGCCCAGGAAGTGGCCAAGGTCTTCTTGCAAGAAATCATTCACCAGTATGGGCTGTGCCTCACTATCAGGAGCAACAATGGATGGACCTTCATGGCAGAAATAACATGGACTATTGTGGACCTGCTGAAGATTAGGTGGAATCTCCACATGGCCTACAGATGTCAGAGCTCAGTGTTTAGAGAAAGTAGAGTGCATGAACTGCACTCTAAAAACCACTTTAGCCAAATTCTGTCAAGATACTCATCTACTCTCAGTTGATATGTTGTCCCTTGTCCCACAGTGACCCTGATGTATATTGAGACCACCTGGCTACTCCCCCTAAAAATACTGTTTGGAGGTCCCCGTCCCATAATTACAGCCTTTGAGGGGATATCAGGCAGCTTGGACTTCTGAATTACATGCCCTATGAAAAGTGTTCTCTTATATCAATAAGGTTGTACCCAAGAGGATCCCAGTCTCTTCAGGAAGCCCCGCACACCTATTCCTGCCATGAGATTCTGTCTGGGTCAAAGACTAGAAAAAGGAACCCCTTCAGCCTCACATTGTTGTGCTCATCACCCCTACTGCTGTAATAGTCACAGGTATTGTCTCTTGGGTACACCATTTGAGGCTAAAAAAGGCTTACTCCAAAGACTCCTCAGATAGAGTCATCCTGGATGACTCATCTTGACCTGCAAGATGCCCTGAAAACTCAACTGCAGTGGAGACTACCTGGAAGCAATATGACCTGGAGGATGCCATTCAGAGACAATATTCCTGCTCTAGTTATGCAATGGCAAACAGAAACATGGAAACATCACCCTGAATTTGGAGGCAAATTTATTTAATGTCTATCTGCTTGACTTTAAAAAAAATGCCAGACTGATCTCTGGTAGGTTAGGGCTTAGGTGGATTTTTAAGGGGAAAATACACAAGCAAGAGTATTTGACAGTTATTGTTTTGTTCTTATGTGCATCACAATGACCAGCCATTTCTAAGAAACTTAAGTAACAGAAACTGTAACAAGAACTGAAATAAACTGGAGGTTACCTTCAGTAAGCATACTGACTTGGGGTGGGGTGATGTTTTCTGCTACAGTTACAAAGGAGTTAACTAGTCTAGAATCCTGAAGATGCCATTCAAGGGAAAATATCCCCCACAGAGACTGATTATAATCAGTTTTCATACCTGGTTCTTAGAAACACTTGATCTGCAACATTGTTCTTTGCTATTGACCTAGCTGATGTCACTCCAGCTAATTGAACACAAGGTGGGTGAAAGGTGTTGGCTGGCTCTTTAACCTTCTTTGAGATAGAGTGTATCTATCTGCTCCTGCCCAGCCATCTACTAATCTGCCATCTTCCCCAAGCTAAAGGTCTTAGAACTGCTGGTCACAATCTGTGGCCCTGGTTATTGGTCCTTGGGACTTGGATTTGCTGGGCATTAAAATCCCAGATTGCACCTGTCCCATACCATGAAGCCTGTAATTGCCAAATGACCATGAGTAGAAGCCACTTTACTGAGTTTGTCTCCTACATCTTCATGGTGGCTAGTTGCTACCAGAAGACCACCTTGTGTCAATATACTAGTAGCCACAACCCAAGGGTACACTCTTCTGTTCTGGCCAAATCATTGGCCTAGTGTCAACCTATTGCAACCAATATAGAAAAATCACTGTTGGACCTCTGTAACCCACATGGGCATGTCTGACGGGGGCAGGGCACAAGATGGCACACACAAAAAATGTAGAAAGTATTCTAAAGTAGCTGATAAACTTGGGCAAAAAACCTAACACTGTATAGAACTGTCCGCTACTAACTAACTAACTAACTCAGTTTACCAACTCTGCCCCTCAAATTCACAGTCTCCTAAATGCTACCTTTAGGCTGTTTCACAAGTTTGAACTCCAGTTCTATTAGCTATGCCTGGCTCTCCACAGAAGGATCTATATTGGAGCCCCAGTTCCAACTAATTGTAGTCTTCAAAATTAAAAAAAAAAAACAAAGATGAACAATGGCTGCTATATTATCTCATTTTCCATAAAAATTTTGTTTTTACTATCTTTGGTTATATGGTTCAGAATGTCTTAGAATACTTCCATTCTCTTGAGTTGTTTATTCTACTTTGTTATGTATGACATTATTGTATGTAAAGCTAAGCTCAACTATTTCAAAGAAAGAAACATTATGATAGCTACTGTTAATATCCAATTGTCTCATTGTGAAGTGCTGTGTTGCTTACATTGTTCTGTTCTGATCTGCTTAGATCTGTCCTCTTTTGTTTTATTCTCTTTAAAATTAAAAAAAAACTCAAAATAAACATGAGTGCATTGGTAGGGCTGAAGGCCATTGGGGTACTCCTTGCCAGTTCAAGAGTCAACATGAGGTATGTCCATAGCCTCCAGACTGATCCAAATAATGGATCCCTAAGATCCATACTGTAATCAGTTAATCTGCTCCCACAAACTGATGATGCCAAATAATGAGACCTAATGCAAATATTCCCACCAGAGTGTTCTATTCATGTGGAGACACAGTTTATCATTGGCTACAGGTAAACTGGGTAGGCACATGTGTCCAGGTTGTCCTCATTCTTGTAATTTATATCTATACAGACCATAAGATGGAAGTGTTCCTGCACTCCAGCAAGAACCCATGCAGGAAAAAAGCTGTGTTACCCTTGGTTTTAATTGTCTCCAGAATAGCATCCAAAGTTGAGATTGGCTGAAGAGGAATCAAGATGTTGGTATCGTCATACTATTGGCTGTCCTGGGAACTAAGTGATGACATGAAACAGGTGACTGACTTAGTGTTTTCCCTCCAGAGGCATATTAAATCATTGACAGCTATAACCCTACAAAACAAGCATGCCTTAGACCTTTTCATAGCAGAGAAATGTGGTACATGCATCTTCCTAGGAGAAGAATGCTTCTATTATGTAAACCAGTCTGAGGTGATCATCACAAAGGTCAGAGAATCAAAAGTCAGGATCCATCAGAGAATGGAAAACCTAAGAGAAGATTGGAATTGAATGAATCCCAGGCCAATGGATATCATGGATCACCGTTAGCAGAGCCACTGCTGACCATCCTTTTACTTGTGACAATAGGGCCATATTCCTGAACACCCTAATGAGATTTATAGAGACCATAGTCATGAAAAGGGCCACTCTCATATCATGACACTCCACCCATGGAGAAATGGCAATGCCCTATAAGACTGTATAGTGCATCAAAGAGGGGAAATGATGAAGAAAAACAGATTAGTTAGAGGAAACCAAAACCTAGACACCCCAAATGGAGTACAAAAGGATGTAAAATGGTTGTCTAACCACAACCTATTTCTGCTTCTGTAGAAAGGCTTGCTTTTTCCTATCAAAATCTCTATACAAGACAGCCCCAACAAAGGCTCAAGACTCAGATCTTTGGAGAGCTTATCTCTTTTGAGTGTACTGGCATAAGTTTTGGTTCTCCCCACCTCACTGAGTACCACTCAGGTTCATTGCCTCTAGTAAATCTAAAACTGCTGAAACACCAGGAAAATGGAAAAATAGTAGAGTTAGGCAAGGAGCAGAGTGTGCTCCATTAGCGGGAACAATGCATGAAGCTGCAAGGATCAGAATATCGATGAAGAAAGAAATAAAAGAAGCATGTGTGGCAGAGAAATTTGGAAAAGAGGAAGCAGTATGATATGAAAAATATGAAATAAAGGTAGAAAAGGAAGCAAAGAGAAATACATGTAAGGCCTTACATATAATATTAAGTATTTTGAACTTTATCCACAGAGCAACTGAACGTTTTAAGTGTAAATGAATGTTATTTTGGAACTTAAGGAAAATAAAATTAGTAAATATGTAAATCCAAATCTCTACCTAAGTTTACAGAAAGAGTTTTAAAAGGTACAAAGAAATAATTACCAATTAATTATACTATTAATTGCTTTTTACTTGACTTATTTACTAGTTTTAACAACTGATACAGGGCTATAAGACAAAGAACATAGGTCATTGTGAATATACATTTTTTACTTGGAAATAATACTACATTTAAAGACTTGTTATTTACTCATTGTTAATTCACTCTGTTACTCGAATGGGAAAATAAAGAAGGAAATATGTATCAAAACTATCAATTAAAGAACAAAGGAAGGCCAACAATAGTATGTTTGGTAATTACTGATTTTGTAATTTTGTTAGCATTTAATAGAGCACATAATAAATGTTATAAATTATTGCAAAATACTTGTTCAGATTTTAGATGTAAGAGACAAAATATCAAGTATTATGTTAAAACTTTCAATGATTGCTTTTGAAATTAAATTTGCCAGCATAATTCATCACCAAATTCATAAACACAATCTGACAGACATCTATCAATAAGTGAAGGTTTTCCAGGAACTCTGTACCCTGCACTGTGATGGACACTTTTCTTGTAATGAAAACCAAATAGTAAGTCTACTCATTCTGCATACTTTCTGGTGGAAAAGAATAGCAGCATATCATAAAGCAGAAATTTTATAAGAAACAAAATAGTGCAAATAATAGTTTCCAAGAGTTGGAATAAAACACAAAGAGAGAGAAAAAGAGAGAGAGAGAGCAGGAAATACAGAGGACAATTTCCAAGACACAAAATCTCAAGCACATTAGTCACTTCACTGAATGCAAACACTCACATCTACAAGTACCCTTTACTTCCATGTATGAAATGTTCTTGAGAGGGTCGCATGGTAACATGAAAGTGCACCAACACAGACTTTCATGAAATAAGCAGCTTTTGTCCCAGGATAATAGAAGTTAGACACAACCTTTTAAAAATATATTTATATTATTTCTTCTGTGCTCTTAATTTTGTTATTTTTTTTTACATTTCTTTGGTTCAACACTCAGCTTAGCCAGTCTAAGGATTCATGGAATATTTATGATGAAACATGTGAAAATATAGTTTCTCACAGTCAAGATTATAGTATATGTTTCAAACTATTTATGACCATATTTATTTTTAGTTAATTAACATCTTAAATGTAATTCTTAATGCTCAGGATTAAAACTCCAATTAATACTTACAATAAAATACTAAATAATTAAATACTAAAACTTCAATTAATACTTTATCAGAGTTCACTTATTATCTCTCTCTTCATGTAGTTGTAAAGTTACATAATTAGCTATTATTAAGAAGTTAAAAGTGAAATGTCTCCCAGAGACATTAAGGAGTCATTCCAGTGCTGCAGTGTTCAAAGTGGAGCCTAGGGAAGTGACTAGATAAGAAGGTTTTAACATCACCACTAGTCCATCGACGAGTTCATAGCTGGATTTACTGTCAGGGGAAGTATGTCTCTGGGGGTGGAACCTGGAAGAGGATTCTTGTCCCTGCCCTTCTCTTTCTCTCTCTCTCTCTCTCTCTCTCTCTCTCTCTCTCTCTCTCTCTCTCTCTCTCTCTCTCTCATGCTTTCCCTCTCACCCTGCTTCCTAATTGCCTTGAAATGTCCTCTCTGACTCCATGGTGCCCTTCTGCCATGATGCTTCTGACTTGCTGCAGTCCTGAAGAATAGAGCCAGCCGAGCATGGACTGAAACTTCTGAAATTCAAAGTCAAAATAAATGGTTTCCCCTCTGAACTGTTTCTTTCAGGTAATCTGCCTCAGAAATGGAAAGGTAACATTGTCACCTTAAAGAACTGGCTCTCAAGACAGACACAGGGATACCTCTACTGCTAAGAAACTAAAGTGGAGCCATAACATGAGGTAATGCTTAGGACCATTCTTTGATTAGCCAATGTAAAAAAGTGTGATTCTGATATATCATTTTGCTGTAGTATTTAATAAAGCATAGGCACTGTGGACAAACCACAATTCCCTGATTATTCTGTAAGAAGCACACTACTTCACACTTGTGCTGATGTTGCCAGACCTCATGACTCAGACCTGGCTTGGACCACGTGCAGCTGGCCCCATAAGTAGTGAACAGCTTTGGCTCAAGATGCCATACTCTAGGTATGGGGCCAGGCTTCCAGTCCGCCAGAATGTCTCAGTCTTCTATTTTCAGCAGAATGTGTGAACATTAGTGCCTCTGTCTGCTTCCTCCTGCCTCCGGCATCAAACATTTAACAAGGTGTTTCCTTGAGTATTGTTCACAGGCACTTTCATACATGGCCTGGGGAAATGGAAGTAGGAACAATATTTTTGGAAAGTAATTTGGCAATCTTCATTAACAGTCTGAAGTACTATCTTTGTACTGTGACCCAAATAAATTCACTTACAGGAATCTAGAAAAAAAAATACACATATATACAGAGAGAGATGATACATATCTACCAAAAGATTTTCTTACATCAATCTTATCAAAACTCTTCATAATAAGGAAAAGTGAAAAATGAAACCAAATTTCTCCAAATAAACAAAAGATTAAAAGTTAATTTGGAATAATCATGTGATGACATGTTGAGCAGTCATTAAAAATGAAAAGTATGAAACTCAGAAAAAGTATAAGTGATAAAGGTAAAAAATAATTTCAGTTCTGCAGAATATATATAGGAAAACACATAGAGGAGAAATACTTCAAAATAACATATAATATATGGCTGAATGTGGTAATTTAATTTTTGATTCTTTGTTTATTCCTTTAAGGCTAATTAGTTCTTCCCCCAAAAATGTAAACAGTGACAAATGTGAACAGGGACCAGTCCTATTTCATTATTTTTTTCTCTAATTATTTTTTCCTACCTCCAGAAGTGAAGGGATACTTTTTACCCATTCAAGTCACCCAGAGGGTCTATTAAAAGGTAAGTAGTGTATCTTCATTAGATTATTTGCTCCCAAGACTCGCCTAATAGACGACAGGTGGAAGTTAATTATTATTAGCACATTTGTCTTTCTTGCTTAATGGGAAAAATTATGACACTTGAAACTGAATCTCTCATCGTCTGTACTCATAGACCAGGGCTAAGTTGCCACTTATTCTTTGCTATGCCATATTTACATAAATCGTCTTGATATTTGCTATCTGCTCACATTTCAAGGAGATGAAATTGCAGAAGTAACTTCAAGAAATCATTCAGGTTATTGTGTCAATTTTATAAACGGATAAAAATACCCATTTAGAACATGTGTCTATTGAACCAGAACTCTATCTCTCAGGTTTTCATGAAGCTGTAAGAACACTCTTGTGAATGTGTACGATTTTCTGTCTTCTATACCTCAGACTCCATCCTGATTTCCTTGTTTGACTCCAGGAGTGCAAAGTCTCTGTATGTGTCATTCTTCTAGTTTGTCCTCTTCTCAAGACTGAGGATGCTACAAGTTGTGACTTCAGTTTTTCAAAAGGACATTTAGACTTGAATGATTTCCCCTTTAATTCATGTATGATTTTATATATAGTAAGTTACCTGTTGATGAATGGATAAAGCACCTGTTGTATATACACTCAGTGGAATATTATTTCTCCACAAAAAGATAATATCCTGCCATTTGCAAGCATATGGATGTGACTAATGGGTATTATTTTAAATGAAATAACTCAGGGATAGAAAGAAAACTACAATATGACATTAAATTATGTGTGAAATATAAAAAGTTTGAGATCACAGAAGTTGAAAATCTAACAGAGGCTTCCAGAGGTTGGGGAAAGGAGGGAGAAGACAGAATAGAGTAAAGCTAATTGACAGCTACTTAGTCACAGAGAGGACAAATAAGTTCCAGCATGTTATTAAACAGTGGTGTGATTACAGAAAATGGTAATATTCTGTGTAATTCAAAGGGCTGGAAGAAAGGATTTTGAAACATTTTCATCATAGAGAAATAGCACACATCTGAGGATATACAGATGGTCACCCTGCCTAATTGAACATTTCACTATACATACACGTGATCAAAAGACAATATAGTACCTGATATATATGTATAGTTTTACATGCAAAAAATTAGAAATAATGATAGCAAAGCTAAATACCCTTCCTTTAATGGACATTTTATTACTTCATTACACAGTCTAACAAATCCATTTTCCTCTATGCTACATTTTTATTAATAAAATAAATGAAAATGCACAAAAAATAGATAAAGGCATAAGCATCTCTGTACAGATTTGTACCTAAGATTCTCTGTGCTATGGACATTCTGTGCTTCCCACATCCCAGTCATCTTGTACAAGTATGCTCTTCTTTACAGTGAGAATCTGATGAAAGGGTTTAGGAGCCAGTTGCAATCCATTACAATTAATGGCAGAAAATGTGGCCATGTGGGCAAATGATGGTGGGTTAACAAAAATCTTCTCCATAGGTGTGAAGCATCGAAATTTTAAGTTGGTATTTTTTAGTAAATATGGAAATCATATTCTTTTTAAGGTTCAAATTTGTTAAATTTCTAAGAAAATTTCATTATAGTATTTTTTCTCAAACTTTGTCTCTTCACTTTGCTGATTGCCAATAGGCAGTCCATTTTTAATTTGTCAGAATCCCTTTTTGTCTGCTTCTGCTTTTGGTTTTTTGCTTTCAATCATATAAAAAAATTGCTCAGGCCAATGTCAAGAAACTTTCAAAGTACATTTAAAGAGAAATAGCTAATATTGAGGAATGGCAAATGCAAGACTCCATGGCTGCGTTAAATGTGTAGAAGGCCACATACAGAATGTTGTGAGAGGTGCCTTTATTCGTAAAGTACTTTAAAAACGACATATTTGACTTTAATAGGGGAAGAGCTTTAATATACATGAAAATTCATACTGAAATATTCAAAAACCGTCATAAATTTCAATTTCTGGGTAATTAAAATACAATTAAAGGTTATTATCATAAAAATAAAAGACATAGACTTTCATTCTTGGGAAGGATAAATTACATAAAATAACATGTTGTACTGCAGAATAAGATAACATCGATTTTGTTGGAGCATATATTTATAGTCATGAGTATCAGTGAAATTCTTTAGTTCCCTACCTACCAAAAATATAAAAACAAAAAACAGAAGCAATTAATTTAAGGCTTTTGTCTTATTTTCTTTAATGTCTTAAAACCGTAGGTTATATGCTTATTTGCATACAATATTAGTAATCATGTTGTATTGATTAAAAAATCCCAAGACCAATTTCTGTATTTCAAAAATCCAACTTAATACACACAAGTTCCTCAGTAAAAGTTTTGCATTATTAATTTTTTGTTGTTGTTGTCTTTTTGAGACAAGGTTTCACTACATAATTCAGGCAGTCCTTGAAGTCACTTTGTTACCCAGGCTGACCTGGCAACAATCTTCCTGCCTCAGCTCCCTGAGTGCTGGGATTAAAGGTATGTAACACCATGCCCAGTTACATTTTTAATTAAAGAAAATTTACTCTGTTCCTTACAAATATAACTTACAACGTTACAAAATGTGTGCACTTAGTTTGGTAGATAAATAGATTTCCTTAAGAGATACAATGTGATATTATTTGCAACCAAGACTTATTGTAATTAAAGAAGATATTGAAGAAAAGAAAGTATTTTTTGAAATACCTAATTATTCATTTGACAACCAAAAAGTTATCAATCCTAAATTTCTAGTGTAACAAACATAATGAGATTTTAACCCTCTCATGCAATGCATATATTAAGTAAGTATACAGATAGTCACAATCAATCTGTTATTAACAACTATTAAAAACTGGGATGATACAGTTGCATCAGTCAGCTTTTCTGTTGTTATGAAGAATTACCTGATACCAACCATTTAAAAGGAAAGAGTTTTGTTTGACTCACAGTTTCAGAGGGTTCAGTCCTTAGCTGACTTGCTCCAAACAGAAACAGGGCAGAAGAAAGCTGCTCAACCTATGCAACCAAGGAAGCAGAAAAAAATAAAAGAATTGTGGGCAAAGCTATTGCTTTCAGGTCAGCCACCAGTAGCCCACCCATTAAGAGCACAGGCTACTATGAACTCACCAGTGGATTAATCCACTGATGAGCATAGTGCCCATATGATTGAACCACCCCAAAAGCCTTGCCTCTGAACACATGAGACTTTTGAAAAGGCATTTTAGACCTAAACTATAACAATGGCATTTTTGAATTATAATATTGAATAGAATTAAATTTCTAAAATTATGTGTTTCTACGTGATGAACTTAGAGCACTTACTTCTCTTTATTATTGCATATTAATTATACAGAACATTCTTTTCACTGTGATATTTACATATATACATACAGAATGCAATGTACTTTGATCATATCTACCATCCTCTTTAACTCTCCTTTGAAATCTCTTCCTGGTCCCCTGATTCTTTTCCTCTTTTCTAATATTCTTCTTAGGAGACAATTAATAATCCTATAATACTTCAAATTAAATCAGCTTAATTAAAATATATGCATAAGATTATAAAAACAAGTATGAACATTTTACATACAAACAATTTCAAAGACGGTTGCACATATTAGTCTTATCTTCTGTTCAGAGAATTATTTTCTTAAAAAGTATATTTTAGGTTATTATAAATTTGTTCTTGAGATTCAGAAATTTCCTACTTTCATATTTTAATGCTATTTATAAATAGAATAGAAAATTCTCTTATCTTTAACATTTTTTAAACTTTTATTTTAAAATATCACAATAGCAGCAAAGAAAAATTACTTAGAATAAAGGAAAAAAGCACTTGTATCCTAAATCACTTTCACGTACTTTCAACTTCTTAAGTATTCCGAATTGTTTGTTCAATTCCATTTAATGCCTATTCTTTTTTCATTTCTCATATAAATATTCATTTCAGTAAAAATTTGATTTTATAGAGGAAAAAACAGGAACTTTTTATTTCTTTGTGGAATGTTTAAATCAAGTAAATTCTGAATGTGCATGTGCACACAGGCACACATCACTCCATTCTACAAATCTCAAAATTCTACTATTATACCATTTTACTCTAGGGTTAAGCACATTTATGAAGCTATTGCTGCTCTTCAGACAGTAGGGATTGACAATATATGATGGCAATCCCAATTTTTCTAGGTTTCTATGATTTCTTTCCCTAACCCTTCCCCCTTAAACTAACTAACTATACTGCATAACTAGTGTCCATTAAGCCAGTTTCCCTAAAGTTTTTCCTTTATTTCTAGATTTTAGAGTCACTTTATATTCCATTTCCTTATCTTTTGATCTCTGCACAGTTTAGCTCTGAACTGGTATTTCTGTTTCTTCTTGGACTGAATAAATGCTCTGGTATTTTCTATGGCTGAAAAGACCTTACAAATGTGCAATATTGGCAGGGCTAAGAAGTTTCTACTTATCCCACTCTGCAGTGTCTCACATATCAGTTCTGTCAACTATAATGATTAGGAGATAAAATAGCCAGGAATTGGCCAAAACTCAATGGTTCTTTGTGTTTTCTTTTTGTATGTTTACTCCATGGTTTCTGTCCATTTTGGTGACCTTAGACTTGTTCCATTTAGGTGTTCAAGAACCAGCGTCTCAAGAGGCCTAGAACAAAGCTGTAAAGTTTCCACTTACTTCACTTAGAAATGTCCAGAGTAATTCCTCTTTAATCTATTCATTAGGTAAGTCCCTGTCATCCCAGGCTCAAGAGGAAGGTAACTAAACATTGCTGCATAGCTAGTAGCTAAGAACAAAGAACAGGCAACCGTCCTAATCTAGCACAGTGACAGGCTCTGGCTTAGTTTATCAAGTGTGTTAGGGAGAACATTCCTACTTCAGCGAGGTCATCTATATGTTATACAATTGAAAATATATTGTTTTATGTATCTTACTGTGAGCATCAATGCTGGGATTGGTTTCATTTTCTTTATGTCATACTGCCTAGTAAAGAGAAAGAAAAAAGTATTTTATATATTTGTGTTTGAAAATATGTATTTTTGAAAAAATAGCTTCTTGAGACACAAATTGATAGTGGAACTCCTCAAAACAAAGGCATATTTGATTTTCTGTTACTCAAAAAATTTGCAACTTTTTAATCTTAAACTATCATAATCAGTACTCATGATTTTTCCATTTAAAACTGACATCACTCATTGGTTTCTCTTTATGCTCCAAAATTCAGTGAGACCAAATGGCCCACAGTGTAGTTCCCATTTCTATTTCTTTGTACATTCTACAACATATGCTTGGGTATCCCTCTTTCTCTTTTGCTTGTAAAATTTTATTCATCTCTCAACCCCAAATTCAAATGTTATCTTCCTGTGAAGACTTTACCTAAAGTAACTTAGTTAACTCCTACTACACTTTGTTCCATACATCACTTATCATTCAGTATGCTTCTGCATTTTAGTTGCTTACTTAACAATTGCCTTGGAGTCATACTTCACAGTAAGTGTGATTCCAAAAAGTATTCACAGGAGGCAAAAGGCATAAACTGACTTGGCTGTGAAACTTAGCAGAGGAGCCAAGATAATTTCGATCTGTCTGTGGCTATATATTACTCTGGCTAAATGCCAGACTACATTTCCTTTCTAATAAGACATGTGGATAGGGATGGGATGCTCTTGATGTATGGTAGGTATAAGTAGAATTAGTGAATTGGTATACAAGTGCATGTTACATGTACATCAATAATTATTTCCATTTTAGGGACACTTAGTTCTTCAAACTACAAACACATGATCATGATCCACCTGGGAAACTAACTTAGGTTGTCACTAACCTATTTCACCTACTACCTTGGCTTCTAAGTGTTCTTTAGTCTGTACTGGTAGTAAATCCAGAAACCTGTCAACAAGAGGAGAACTACCTGCTAATTTTTACTTCAGTCTTCTATAAATCACTCTTTACCTACTCCACATACCAAATAATCTATATCAAGCCCAGTTATACATGCTGCAAATATTTTAACGAATGCAATAAATAGGTTTAATGTTCAGTAGGAGGAGCAAACAATTCAAAATGAGAGTGTTAAAAGCAAAATGAAAAATTAAAAGTGAGAGATGTCAAGTATATCGGGGAGGATGGACAAGGTGGCATTTAAAGAGATGATATTTGAGTTATATCACAACTGAAGAAAAGCCCTGAGGGACAGTATTCTAGGCAGAAATAATAATGAGCAACAAAGAGCAAGAGATTAGAATAAGCTTGTAATATTTCATGAATATCAGAATGGCATTAGGAAACATGTAATAATAATGTCAGACTTTATAAGGCAGTGTAGGAGGTTGATTTGAGACAATACAAAGGGAGTATTTGCAAAATTGAGCAAGTAAATGAAACACTCTTATTTTTAAATGATTACTTTGGCAACAACGTGGAAAATAGAAGACAAAAGTAAAAGGAAGGGAAGGAGATAGAAGAAATTGAAGACATAACAATGGACAAATCAGTGGTTTTAAGAATTTCAATCCATTTCTAATAAACATGATCCAAAATTGTGGGGAAATTTGTTAGAAACCTAACAAGAATAACATTCAATTTTGATTAAGAGTTGCCTTCCATCATTAAGATTTCCTGTTCTGTCGAACACACAGGAGAAATACAAGGTTGGGTATTATAGTGAATGCCACTTAACTGCAGGTTACATAACAGAATTACAAGTAACTGTATATTCATAGATTCTGAAATATCACTAGACCAACTCAGTTTCTAGTATTTTATGGAACAGACCTCCAGGTTCTCACAAAAGTGATTGCCTATCATCTTAATAAAACAAAATTTAAATAAACATTATTTTTGAGAAAAGTATTTCAATTCTCATAGACAAGATATTACTTACCTCTGACACAGATGTGATAGATCCCCTACTAAAAAAATAAAAAAAATTTGATGATAGATCCCCCATTAAAAAAAATTTTTAAATGATGATCCAGGAACATGACTTTGATTTATGGGTCATGATTCCAGAAACAATTATATTTTATTTTCCTGTATTATCAATTGTAAATCAAAAAGACTCTACAAAGGGTTAGACTATAGTCTAATCTTTTAAGCTTGAAATATATTTCTATTTAACTGATAATTCCTAGTTCCTGATTTACAGGTATCAGAAAGAGTTCTCAGTAGTTAGTAGCCTAAAGTAATTCTTTTTATCTTGAGCAAGAAATGGACTATTAAAAATATTGAGGTCTCAAAAGAATTGATAGGAGCCTTGAGTGTGAGCTTTGGATACCAAAGGAAGAGAAGAATATCAGAGAAACTAGAGCATTAAAAAAATAACAGAATTCATAAAAAGATGCTGGACATTTGGTGAAATGAGAGGTCAACTGATCTCATTCTTGTTCTGCCTTGAGATCTAGACAGCTTTGAGTAATTTATATATTCATCCTACATTCATGCCAATGGAGGGAAGGAATAGGGTGGCAGAGAGGAAGCATTTTCCTAAACTAATTCCCACCAAAGGAAGCTACTATTACAGTGCCTGTAATATTACTGGGCTCACAGCATGGAATTAAGACTCAAAAGAAAATATAATACAATGCTTTAGCTCAGGTTGTGGACTCAGATTACCTCAATCCAAACTCCTTGCCTTTCACTTGCTTTCCAGTGTAATGTTTAGCAAGCTATATAACTCTTCAGAATCTAGTTTTTATTATTATTTTTAAAAATTTCAGTAGTTATTAAGGATTGTAGATGATTGTAAGAATTAATTTATGAATTGCTTAATAGTATGTTTTCAATACTTAATGGTAAGAACATTATAAGTCTTATGCATTTCTTGCTATCATGGGCACAGCAAGTACAGAAAGACAAATGAGTGGAAGCTCAAATACCAAAAGGAAAGTGCTGTAATTACTCACTGTCCAATAAGAAGGCAAGGAGACAGAATCACTGGCAATTTCAATATTTTTGTTACTGAAAGTATGTGAATTTCAGTGTATTTAATGAGATGAAACATATCTCCAGCCCCAGTCTTCTCCATTAGACTCATCAGGTCTCAGTACTCCCATGACCTGTTTGGTATAAAAACCTTTTTGGTGAGGCCAAGGATATAACTCAGTGACACAGTGCCTGCCTGGCACGTGCCAGGTCCCGAGTTCAATTCCAGAACCACCCAAAAATAAAAACTTTGTTTCTATCCAACTTTAGGGATGTTCCAACATTTTATTGAAACACCCAGAAAGGTTTAGCACTTGTTCTAACACAGAAAAACACAGAACTATTGATTATATACCTGTTTACCTTTTATATCTCTCCAGTGTCTGTTATGGCAACTGTTATGGCTTGTCTCTCATTGACCTCCCAAAGACTTATGTTCTTATAGGTGTGGTTTGCAGACCTGTCTGGATTTAGAGCTGGTATTGAGCGCACAGTACTAAACTAGTCGATGGATTGGAAGTAGAATAGCTCTGGCTATAGATAAGAGAAACTCCACGCTGGATGTGGCTGGTTCCAGTCAGTGGCTTATACCCATGATGGACTATAAAAGGAGAGAGAGAAGGCAGGATTGCTGCTCTTGTCTTCTGACTGTTCTGCCATGAACTATTTCTCTTCTGAGACGCCTGCCAGCCATGGCACCCTACAGTGGAGCCAGTCAACTAAACCCTCTACAAACTTTAAGCTGAAATAAACATTTCTTCCTTTAGGATGGAGGGATGAAGTTCTCAACACACTGTGTGTGTTGAATATTTTGCAACAAGAAATAACTGAGACAGTGAGTAAGTTTGTAGGCATTATAGCAACTTTCAAAGAGTTCTGTGTAAATGACTGTTATCCAGTTCCTTCCAAAATTAGAGTTGATTTACCAAGTCTAGTAGTATCTGTCTGAACCTTGAATCCAGCCAGTTTTTTCAATATATTTTAACATATTCAGAGACTTCATAACTCATCATGTAGCCATCTTTGGAAAGGTCATTCTACCCATCATGACCTCTAATGAACAATACAAAAAGCATTAATAGACAAAAAAAAAATTCCCTAAAACATTTCAGAATTTCTGCTTTTGCAGTAATAGAATATCATACATAAGAAAAATACTTCCTTAAAGTTTATCCAATTCAGTCTTCAATATTCACTTCTCCTTTGCTCAAATGTATAATTTTGAGCAGGATGAAGGTCTCAAAGCTACTAAAGCACTTTAAAATTTAGTTGAATAAATCTTTAATGTGAGAGAAGAAGTAGAATTTCCTCAAAGAAATTTTCTCAGTATATCCCAGACAAACATATTATAAACATCAATATAAAAATGCAACTGCAGTAGTTATCAGATATTGTAGGTATGTAAGAACTAATTCATTCATGGAAAAAAAAAGAAAGATACCATGAATAAGAACTAGGCCACCAGTAAAAGTTAAAGAAAACAATATGTGTTCAACAAAAATAGTTGAGAGGGAGATTCCTCCCACACACCAAATGTGTAGTAGTCTAAACAAAGATAAAATGTTGTAAGTCCTTTAGAATTTGTAGAAGTATGAATAAAATTTCAGAAAACTATCTTATCCTCTTTCTTTTGGTTTTTAAAAAAGATATTTTTCAGGATGCATGAATATGAGCCAAATGAAAACAGGAAAAGTAGTGGAAAAATAGCCCAGACTTTCCTAAGCTTCATGATAGAGGAGAAGACTGATAAAATTTATTGTAAAAACAAAGTCAAAACTGAAAACCAAAACTAATCAGGACTCCTTTTTATTTCTCCAAACTACATTTCTTTTCTGATTTAATATCTAATGAAAACTTACAGAGCACAAATTTTTGGCATCTATTTCATAGGAATTTTTCATGAAAACCCTTATATGAAATACTTAATTCTTCCACTGAAATAGTGAAGGAAATATTGGACCACCATTAATCATATCAAAGCAGTATATTACTCTAAAGCAAAAAGAATGTTCTCATAAAGGCAATAGAAAGAAAATTCTAGAGTGGAAGCCAAACTAATTATTACATGCTTTGAAGAGTAAAACATGAAATAAAGAAGGTTACATTGAACTTGTTGGAGATGATCTTAAGTAATAGTTTATATTTCAGATAAATAGAAATTTTGCTTTTGAATATCTGCAGGATGGGGCAGGAAGGAACAAAGCATTCTAAACGCAGTCAATTCCATTCACATTCTATTACTAAGGAAGAAGATCTTTAAGTGAACCAATGTTACATATTAAACTAATACTTTAGCTTCCAATAAGTAAAGATCAAAAGAATTACATCTATTTACCTAATCATATTCAAAAGTGAATACGAAAACCTTTAAAGAACATCTGCATAGCTGCAGTACCTTGTTTATTGCCTTACACAAATAGATTACCAATGTTTGTTGAACAAGAATGTAAGAAAATCATGGATCAAAGTTATACTGATTGTTTTATAGTTAGTTTACCCCCTTTATTCAACTGTATGACATCAGGATCATCAATTTTTATGTTTTCACAAAAACACATGCGCTAACATCTTTTTAACCTCTCTAATTAACTGCACAATCTAAACTTTTGCCTTTCAGAAAAGTTAGCTAAGGTTCTAGGAAAACAGAAAAGCAAACTCAGAGAAACAGGAGAGATTTTAATAAGGGGTTTTTACAAAGTTTGGGCAGGGAAAATGGAAATAGAAATCAGAGTTAGTGACAGTGTGAAAGTCACCAGTCCAGGGGGAAAGAGGCAGCTATGGGACCCTGAGAAAGCTTAGCTCAGCCATCGCTGAGAGAGAGACAGGGTCTGCAGCCATGGCCTTCACTAGAGGAGCATAGAGCCTGTCAACCCACGCACCAAACCCAAATAGAAAACTGAGAGAAAAGGGTCTTTACTTCATGAACACTGCATGGTACAGAGAAAATGGAAAGTGGAAGGGAAAAGGAGGCAAAGAAGACACAGGATACTCAGAGTTATTCTTAATGTCTTCTTGATGCCACCTCTTCAATGATGTTTGATCAAACTAGACAACTAAAGCAGTCAGCACACACACACACCCTCCTGAAACACACATACTTTATCATACCACATCATTAAAATTGGTTGAAATTCAACTGTTTTTGTTATGCTACATATTACTAGAAGAATCTGGTTTTCCTTTTTTTTACTAAATTATTTAGACTTTCCTGAATAAACATCTAAATACCATAATCATTATCAATAAAATGTGTATTTTTCATGGAGGAATAAAACTAAAATAATTAGACATACAGATATATAAATCTGGCTTTTCTGTAAGTATTTTCTAGACCTTTAGAGCGTCTAACACACTGAATTTCAGGGTATGCATTTGCCCTGAAAAAAGTCCCTGTTCTCTCTATGGGTAAAGATCTCAACAAATTATCTCCGTATGCTCCTGTATGTGCCCTGAATTCTCTGGCATTGTTGGTACATGTTCTGGTCTGTTGAGTCTCCAGAAATATGAGTGAGATTTTTCAGAATGCCTTTCCTTTCCCAGCAAAATTTGTAAAATTTTCTGCCTTGAGAATTGCTATCAGGCCTGTCCAAGTAAGATCTCACCTGTGCCAATGAAAGTAGAGTTAATGACCACGTCAGAGGGTTCAGGAGAAACCTTCCTGCAGGTGGAGACTCCCGGAATTCCAGCACCGTTCTTGGACCTCCTCTCAATACTGTGCCTGAAATGGCACTCATCAGTCAGGGTGCCCTAGAAGCCAGCAGGTGTCAAACATCAAGGAGAATATGGAAATTTCTTCCCAGTGGTGAGTAGACAATATGATAGACATCAGTTTTGGAAAAAAAAAAACCCTAAAAATTCTGAGGGAATTTGCTATGGAAGTTAAAAAAAAATTAGACTTCTATCGGACAGGAATGGATGAGTCTTGAGAAGCTCGGAAACTTTTAATCCAGAGAGGTCTGACTCCATTTTTTGCTATTTAGCTTCTGGTACATTTTAAACCTTAGCTTTCCCTCTTCCTCTTATTCAAGCCACCAGTGAGCTGATCAGAAAGCCTAGCTGTGCTCTGCCTTTGCACTGCACGAACACTCAGACCATGTGACCTGCAGCCCATGCATGCAATTCTCACTCACAATCTGTCCCAAATATTTAAAGCCCAGCCTGTCTCCTTTCTTGGCTCTCTCAAACCATTTAGAACCAGCCTGAGAGCGATCTCTCTCGAGAGAGATCTTAATTTCAGAAATAATAAAACTTTTTGTAGCATTTTCCTGTATATGTGTAATTTGTCCAGTCATCTCAAATCAACTAAATTCGGAGGGAGCTTTCCTCTTTCACACTTAGGAGTGATTATGACATAAAGAAAGTCTGTTTCCATTTCCCGTTGCAGCTAATGAAGGAACCATATGAGCTGCTGACCATCTTCCATTATCCCATTTTCCCAGCAGGTAAAGTAAGTGACCTCAAAGAAGACTGAAATAACCTGGCAGGAAGGAGAGAGGGAGGAGACAGAATCCAAAGTTTAAAGAGACTAGAAGTAATGATATTCAGATTATTTCTCCACATTTGAAATTTTAATCCAGTTTTCCTTTATTTCCTTGCCATCCTCAAGTGCCTTCAACCCCTGTTAATTTATAGCGGGTTCAGCTATCAATCATACTACTGACAGAGTGGTCGCAAACCAAAACCTAAAACATTTTTCAGTGGGGAAAATGAGGTCTGTTTGCCTACTTTCATGGATTTTCTTTCATGTGTGGCTGTGGCAGTAGTTAGATATGAAGTTTATCAGTGAGTTTGCAACAAAAAACACCTTCCCAGAAGATGCCCCTTCTCTAGCTCCAACCATTCTCACCGCCTGTCACTAACTCGACAGGATGTTGCTTACAGCTTTCTTCCATGTGCTCATTTGTCTTCTGTAACCCATATTTTAGTACCAACTGAGTCTAACAAGGTTAATGTTGCATTGAATATTTTAAATGCTACAATAAACTACTGCAGTCATCTGTATAATTTTTATTCACTAAAAACATTTTAGTGTATCTCCCGTTTATTTCCAAGTTACCTAGAAAAATCTGTTTTTAAAGAAAGTTTTCATTAAAAGAAATTGTGTGCATCATAGCAACTAGTCTTATTTTTTTTCTCTTCTTTCATGTATTTTTCAAGTAAATGGAGTAAAAATTTACCACGTTGAATAAAGAGATTAACTAGTTTGGGCAAGTAAATATATCAGGACAAGTATATAAAATAGAAGAGAAAGGAAGAATGATGGTATGATGCAGTTCATTCCTTTTAAGTGAAAAATGGGTTATCTTTAAAGAATGCCTTTGTTAAATAGCAAGCACAGTAAGCTACACACAAACCTAGCTGGTTTCTCACCTCATCACTCTCTCCGTAATAAGCCCTCATCGCAGACTTTAGATACAAACATTTCCAGTTAGTTTGGCACTGCCCCATGGCCCTTATCTGACCCTTTAGCAAAAGCCCTAATGTACCTAGCATTCAAAGACAGCACAGATTCCTGTGGAAAGCCAGATCAGCCTTGAGCAAGGAATAGGTTGTTAAGGTTTAATAAGAAAATAAAAGAGATCCAATAGAAAATTAAAATGGCTTGGCTGGGAGAAGAGAGGGAGGAGACAAAATACAAAGTTTAAAGCTGGAAGTAATGAAGTTAAAAATCATTTCAACCATCAGATTTAAAAATAGACTTTATTCAAGTGATTGGTTAAGCATAATGTAGAAACAAAATAAAAATCTACAATCATTAATTGTAAACTGTGAAAGTGACACTGATATAAAATAATTGTATGCCCCCTTGATGATGCCTGTTTCCCTGTGTTTAGGTGTCAAAATGAAAATATACATATATGTTAATGGAAAATATTTTATTGTTCATATCACAGCAGTAGAAAATTTAGTAAACTGTATAAAAGTTTGAGATGAAGTTTCTAAAGTCTTCTTGTTGCCTCTCTTTTTAAAATAAAGATGAATCTAGATTTTTGGAGTAACAAGAAAAATAAAATTCAAGACTATAAAATCAAAATATTCCTCTTATGGTGTAGGCTAAGTTAAACAACTTGCTTTATTTCAATGTAACTTGTTAAATAGATGTCTACTCCTTAGTATTTATTTTAACATGTTTCTAGCATTATTTAATTCAATAAATTGTAAAATTAATATGCATTAGTGGCAGTTAATGGTAGCAACTCTCAGAGCAATAATGTATCTTTTTCAGCAATCTAAAATAGACAAAACATTTTTTAGTATTTAATTCACTAGAATAAAGTTCAGACCTTTGAGAATCCAGTTCTACAGGCTTTGCCAAATACATGTAACACAAAACCATTATCCTACTGGCGATGTAGAATAGTCCTATCACTCCCACTTTCAGACTGAGACAAAAATTCACAATCTTGCTTTGTTCACTTTGTTTCTGAATAATAGAATACTTCAAATTATAGGATTCATCAATTAAAATCACATATGATTGTTACACTCAACTGTCTCATTCTTCATTTTAAACAGCATGTATTCTTATTCACTCACATGTGCTCTTTCTCTCTCCTCCCCTATTTTTTAATCCTACCCTAAATATATATCCTTTCTTCGTTCTTTTCAAATATAAATCAGATCATTTTAGTTTTGTTTTTCTTTTCTTTATACAGACAGCAACTCTTCTGATTTGTATTAACAGAGCAAAAAATCTCTCCAAAATAACATGACCTCATAAAGAAGAATGTAGCACTACATTAGTTTTTCAAGATTGGATAAAGCATGCTTAGGCTAAATTTGGACATCAGCAGTTTTAAAAACTAAATCTGATGCATCTGGCACTCTTTATTATGTTAGAGGTTATATCAGTGGAAGTTTGAAATCTTTCTCCTGGCAGAAAAAGTCTCCAGTGAGGCTTTCATATGATTTGCTAAGAAATGCTTGATTTCAGAAGTCATTCCTTTCAGTCCACAGGGATGTCTGTCTGTTAAAGTAACTCTTCTCCCATGCTACCTGTTAGATGACTTGGGAAAATCTTCTTATACAGAAGCAATATGTAAATTTAAAAAGACAGTTCAATAATCTGTTTTTACTTTGTGCATGAAAAGAGTTCAACTCTGCCAGATTTGTTAGTTAGTAACCTCTTCTGTTTTTTGTTTTGTCCTTTGTGCTTTTTTAGTATTATCCTTAAAGTTAGAGATTTGGAAGGCAAGAAGGAGACATCCATCCTAGAAGTAATAAAGCATTCATTGCTTTACCACAGTTATTTTGGGTGTGGTGATTCTTCGGGGAAAGGTGTTATTAATGAATCAATGAAGTCTCAGTTCAGGTGAGCTTACTGTACATCCAACACACAGGGGCTGCCAATAATTACACTGCTGCTTTGGATGCTTGAATCTGAAATTTACCATAGAACTGGACCAGTGACGCAGGTGGTTTGATCCACATCCATGTTCTACATCTTATCCATTTTTACACGGAATATGTATATTAAAAGTAGAATCATTTACATCAGTTACTGTTAATACTTTTCACTGTGAGTGCCAACTCATTTTGCAGTAACTCAGGCACTAGTCTTCCTACTCTAAGTTAATATTCTGCAAAACGCAAAAGTTAGCTGGCTCATTTCCTTTTAATTTTTCAACCTTACAAAGATATTCTTGGATAGATTCGCTAGTTATTTTAGTTTCTAATAAGACTACATAAAGCTTTAAGCATTCTTTACCCTTACCAGATTCCAAGAAATACCTAAAAATTCCTTTAAAACAAACCTTCATACCACCAGTTCTCTAAATTTAGGTGTCTCAGAATTATGATGACAGCACATTACAATACAGATTTTGAGGATTCTATCTCCAGAGATTATCACTAAGTTTGAGGTGTGGCACAAGATTTCATGTTTCTAAAAATTTATAAGTAACATTACTGAGGTAATGTCAGATACTACCCTTTAAAAAGTGTAGTTTTGTCTGATTTTTTTCTGAAAATTTATTATACCAAATAAGGGCATAAACACCCTTTTTCTTTACTTTTTCCTCTTTTCTCCAACACAGAATGGATATTCACTATTCATTATATCTACTTTCTTACAGAATTTTTGTGCAGTTCAGATATGCCAAATACCATATTATGACACACAATTTTATCCCTTTACTTTCAAATTATCTTCTAGATTGTAGAGCCCAAAAATCCATAAAAAATTTTGCAAGCACATTTCTATATTTTACCAAGAAGATGTGCTACTAGAATATTTTAGCTACCCATCAACTAATGAATGAACAAAGAAACTGTAGTATGTGCGTATATATACACAATTGAATATGTTTGCACCATAAATGTCATTTGCAGAAAAATGGACAGAACGTTAGATCATCATGCTAAGTAAAGTCAGACATAAAAAGTTAAATATTGTATTATTTCTCTTATGGGAGAAACCCAATATAAAAATAAATAAATAACTAAAACGAGGGATAACAAAATACTGAAAGGCAGATGGAGTTTTGGAGTCTGTGGATGGGATCTGTGTGGTGATAGGGGTGTTTGAAAATTGTATTCATGTACTGGCTCCCTAAGATTAATCCTACTACTCTGTATTGCACACATACACTAATTTAAAAAAAAGCAAATGACAAGAATATATCATTCTTTTCTGATGGCTTTTGTGGAAAAAGTATTATGGGCACTGACAGATGGCAGGTATGAAGTTTTGTCCTAAATTTTAATAATCCTTATTATAGGTACTTTGTCACCAGAGGCAGGCCACACTGTTAGTAGTGACTTCGTTGTGATACTAGAAATTCCAAAGTCATAGAAGGCAGCCTCCCCCACCTTCACTTTCCCAGGATTTCAAAGATTGCGAATTTGTGCTGCTAATCCTGTTTTTAACTATTTTATGGTACCATACTCAGGTGATTGTTGCTTTACTGAGCAAAGTAAGAGCTAAACCAACAACTGTGTTTAGGACAGTAGTGGTGAACCTAGAATGCATGTTACTTGGTTTTCTTTTAAGACAAAATATATTAACATATGAATTGTGTTATTTTTCTAAACTGAAATCTCAGTATTCAAGTTTAATTGCAATGTTGGCACTTTGAAATAAATCAGTAGGTTCTGATCTTTAAAAGATTCACCATTACTAGTCTAGAAGAAAAATGAAATTGTAAGACAGATAATGCCAAATGTGGCTTTTAGAATATATGAACTGAGACTGCCATTCTTCTCCTTCACAAAAGAGAAAGCAGACTTATCCTTGTAATAAAATTTTTCCCTTCCTTGAAGAGCTGCTTAGATGACTCCAGGGTTGAGGGTTAATATTACCTGTTAGAAAAAATATTGTAATATGCCAGTGCTCTTTGTTGAAAATTTTAAAAACAAACATGAAATAAAAAAGTAAAACTCTTCTGTAGTTAAGCACATTTGAGAAATGATTACTACTTTGCCCATCACACTGTGTTTCTTTGCATGGAAGCACATAGCATCTACTGAAAGTCTTTAATAAAGAAGCAATCGCTAGGCAACCCAGTCAGAAAAACCAAACATAACAGATATATGTGAGATATATATATATATATATATATATTTGCCAGACTGACATACAGAGATACAGAGAGGGAGACACACACAGGAAAAGAGACAGAGAAACAGATAGAAGCAGAGTAAGAATAAATTGATTTTGCTTTATTATAAGAAATTGCCCTCACACTTAAGAGGCAGAGAAGTTCTAAGATGCAACAACTGACAAGTGCAAAATGCCAATGGGTTTTTATGCCCTAAGAACCAAGAGAAGTAATTTTTGAATTATCAAAATAGAAGTTGTCCCACATGATATTTAAGAATGAATGAGAATTTTCCAGTCTAAAGGCCAGAAGAAGCCTATGCAGGACAAGCAGGTAGGTAGTTGGAGTTTCCTCTTAGTCTTTTTGTTCGGTTCAGGTCTTCAGCTGTTTAGATGAGACTTACTTCATGTAGTGTAAGTATACCAAATTCTCTTCATATATACCTAAAGTGATGTTTGGTCAAATTTCCTGAACTCCATAACGCAGTCAAGTTGACACATAAATTAACCATCATGGTACTTATGCTGCAGCATTCACCCAACTTCGATGTCCAGATGATCCTTCTTTCAAGAAACATCCACTTTGTTCCTCAGCAATACTGTATTTCAAGTAAGAACTAGCTAAAAATATATCACTGGAATGAGCAAGGAGGATTGGGCAATGAAGTCCCAGATATAATTATTAAAAAAATTCTGGAGTTGCCAAGATTTTCACTAATAAAGACATGATAATGATGTGAAAACTATGAGGGTAAGTTCTTTTCATTAATACATTCTAATAATGTGGAAAATTTGTGTTTAAGTTCGTTTAAAAATTTATCTGTCTCTTGATGTCTCCTTCAGGATAAATCATTGGAACGCCTCCAGAAGTCTTTGTACTAATTTTATAATTAAAAAATATGAGAATGAAACTGGATTTCAGCCCACAGTGACTCAGGGAAGGTGAATGGAGGAAATTCAATGGAAAATAACCATTCTTTTTCACTGAAAGGACAATAAGGAATTCAAATCTTGAGACAAAATAAGAAGAGGAATGATACAGCCAAAAATCAAGTATGAAAAGAAATTCCAGGCTTTTAAAGGAAGAAGGGAACGTAAATCAATAAATCCTCATTACACATCTGCTGTTAATGCCACATGGACGTTCCAGGAGTTTTCCTCAACCCATTTCCTCAGCAGCATTTTCACTTATAATAACCATCAGGAATAAGTAAAAGCTAAGCAAATATGTGATTATAGGATGACTATATTCAACTCAGAGGTCTTTTAACTCTTTTACTAATGACAGTTTCAAGGAAATCTCATTTAAAGATCAAAATTCATAATACAAATCACTAATCTCTAATTAAATCTCCTTAAATTTAAACTTCATTTGTTACAACTCTCTCTTTTTTTTCTGGATTCCAAAACTTGTAAATAAATTGGCAAACAAGCCCTGTAGTTACTCGGCTAACATTTTGAGAAAAAAAACACAAAAACAACAAAAATAAATCCAAAATGATTTCATGAAAGATGTGTCTGGTTCACTATATGTAACAGAATGTATATTATAAGAGAACCACTTGTTTCATCAAATTTAGAGTACCAAAACAAAGAGAAAAAGGGGACCCACAAAATTGTAAGATCCTAAAGGCAATAATTACTTTTGTGTGTGTTTATGTGTGTGTGGTACTGGAGATTGAACTCATGACCTCACGCTTGTCAGGCAGGCGCTTATTCTGCTGGGCTAAATCCGTGTCCCAATAATTACATTCTTATGAATTAAAGAGTTTTCTTTTTTATATTTATGTCTCTTTGACTGTAACTAAAAGGGGGAAAATAGTTCTTGACCAACCCATGTCTTTCTAAACACATCTAAATATAAAGTCAATATTATAAGAGTATATTAACTATACCTAAATGTTTATGACAGAAATGTCAATATCATGCTAATGTTGCTCATCTATGTATTAATTTGTCACTGAAAACTCATTAGGTACCTACCATGAATGCTATGCTAGGAGCAGCTCTGTGCATTGCTTAGGTTCATAAAACAATTGTGGAGACCCACTTGGTGCCCCTCCATTTACACTTCTGTGTATTTCTTCTCAAGGACTAAGGTACAGTTTGTTCCTCATTTACCAAAAACACAAGAGTCCTTGCGTTTCTCACGGTCCAGAATTTTCCTAACTGTTGCCAAAATACCCTGTCCATTGGTATGGGCTCCATCTTTCAGTTATGTGTTTAATAATCATTCTCTGGGAAAATGCAATGGATGATAAATAAATGAATATCAATAATAATAGCAGTAGTTAAGAAACTAACAGGAAATTATAAGATACTGTGATGAGTACCTGGGAAAGAAGTGTATTTGTAGGAAAGTGAGAGAGGTCAGGGAATATTTTCTGAAGAAAGAGAGATTTCTGAAGCTGAAATAGGAATTGTTCAAGGGAAGAAAGGAACCAGTGAAGGATGACTGGACATTGGAAGAAATATTGCAGGGGCACAAGGAAATTGGTAACAAAGGTCAGGAGACTTCACCATTCCTTGTCACTTGTTACATTATCCCCACAGAAGAGACAGCTGGGCACAGAGTGTCAAACATTTCTCTCTGTTGTCATTGCAAAAGAAATATGACCTTGGGCTGGTTTAGTGATGCAGTGACACATGGCTCTAATGCCAGTGCTATGGGAGGCTTAGGAAAACAGATTGCAAGTCTGAGCCCAACTGGGCAACTTAACAAGACCCCGTATGAAAAAAATAAAGAGAGCTAGGGATGTAGTTCAGTGCAAAGCACTGGGTTCAAAGCTGGGTACTGGAAAAATAAAAGAAAAAGATAAACAAAGTGACCTCAGATTCATTCCTATGTCAACATGTCATGCTAGAGCATCTCACTGAAAGAACATAAATCCAGTCCAAAGACCCATACACAAATCAGTCAGGGCAACGTGTTTCACTCAATAGAGGAATAGATGCTATGTTCCTAATAAACTGTACTTTACTGTAGTGTACATTATCCAGATGAGTTATTAAAGGGTATGTGGCTATTTGGAAATAAGACACCTTATAAGTATAAAATATGCATCATATTTGAAACTCATAGTAAAATACATATTTTATATTACCTTTAAAATAAATAAATATTAAATAGTTGTTGTAGGGTTTACTAGATAAGCAGAATCAATGTAAAATATATGCAAATTGTACAAGGAATCTGCCAGGTAGGATCAAAAAATCAGGAGGGAGGAATCCCAGTGTCATCTATGCACTGGGAGCCAGAGGAGCCAGGAGCAGCTGAAGGTTGAAGGCCTGGAAGATCACTATAGTCACCCATGTGAATCTGCGTTCAAAAACCAGAGTCTGCACTGGAGCCTTCAAATACTGGAGGACAGTATCCAGAGACATGGCCAAGACTGGAGCTTCTCTAGGGGAAAAGAGAAACTTCCTTCTTTCTCTTTTTCATTCCATTCAATTTGCAAGCTTATCGGTTGGTGCCACTCATATCCAGAGTGGGTCTTCTCTCCTCAGTCTGTGCAAGTTGCAGGGCTCCAGGTTCAATCCCTATAAGGAAAATATATTTTTAAAAGAATACACAAAATAGTAACAGTAACTTATTGTGTACTGTACATAGTTGGACATGCCGTACTTTTATGTGACTGGCAGCAAAGTTTCTTTACACCAGCATCACAACAAATGTGTAAGTTATGTTTTGCTTTATGTACCGCAAAATAATGGCTATCATCTCCCTAGGTGAATAAGAACTTTTCAGTGCCACTGGCTCTTGGGAACTACCATTAGATAGGAGGCTTTTCTATGACTGTAACATCAGTATGCAGCACATGCATAGATTAATGGTAGCTAAAAACAATTCTACAATAAGACTTGGATAGTCAAGAGTTCTGTAGTTCATCTCGAATATGTTACTTTAATTAACTGTCAGTAGCTAAGCTTTAGTTATCCTACATACAAGTAAAAATTAATGCATGGTTTTGTACATTATGGTATAAAACATTTCTTGATTAAAACAAAGACTTAAAATGCAATGTGTAAGTAGCTTTTCCATGCAAATAATCAGAACTATTCACCAATCCTTCTTTTCACCCAAATTATAAAATTAAAATTCATTCTGAAATCATTAATTGACCAACTAATTAAGAAACTATTCATTTTAGAGTAAATATATATTTTTACATTGTAATACATATAGTAAATGATTTCTTTTAATAAATAGAATGAAAAATATTTTAAATGGAAAATATGTCCTAAAGTCCTTGTTTTTAAAAATTCAGTCTCTTAGATCTTCATTATAAAACATCTTCCAAAGTTGAACCTGCTATTTGAAATAATTTTCAGCATTTTACCAGAAACATCAGTTTATTAATTTCAATAAAGCCTGTGAAATGTTCTTGCTTCATCTTATTTTTCTAGTTTAACATGGGTTCATTTATGTGTTTCATAAATGCCTAAAAGAAAAATCTTTCTATAGTTATTTTATTGATCTCTTTCATAATTCTGAAAAGTCTGGCAACTCCTCTTTACCAAGAAAACATCTAACTCACCATGACATTTTATGACGGCTCAGTTACTATGCATGGGTGTCAGTTTAGCCTCTTCATGGGGATTTTGTGTAAAGCAATTCTTTAATGTGGGGACTAGAAGTGACCCTGAAGCAAGAGGTTTGTTATCTGCCCTGGGTGCTGACCTTTTGGTACTTGCACCTCTGACTTATCACACACACGACTTTCTTACAGCAAGGGACAGATCATAGTATCGGGAATCAACTATCTCCATTCCCAGCAGCCTTAGCTATAGATAAGTAAGAATTGAAGGTCAGACACTCTGACTTCTGGCTTCTCCTTCCCTTGAGTGGGATGACTCCAAGAAGTGTTCCACACTTTCTTGCCATACTCTACACCAGGACTGAGTCTCATTTACCCATTGGAATGGCAACTCATTGTTACATCCTGCCATGAATTCTTTGCCTTCTTTACCTCATCACCTCCAGCTGCACTTTCAGGGTTAGCTTTCAAACACACTCACTGAACTCACATTTCTAGAGTAAAGATAAAATAAAGGTTAGAAAAACAGAAGTATGGATTTTTCACTGAGATTGTGGTTGAGAGCTGTGTCTGAGGGAAATAGAATGTTGCTGTAGATGATTTCTTACCTGATAAATAGAAGAAATTATGCCATGATGGATATGAACTCATGCCCTCTGGAGATTTTCCTTATCATTATCCATAGTAAGAGGCAAAACTGTTTAAACATTTACCTTCTCTTTACTTCTATTCTTTCAGCAACAGTATAAGAAAATTAGGATTTCATTTTTGATGACTAAGTTTGTGAAATAAAATAGGTAACATATGCTAGAAGGAGGAAACTATTTTCTATATTTTAATTATAACATTAATTTTTACTTAGCTTATTGGTGATTTCCATTTACTTAATTGATAATATATGGTTTGATACACATGTTTTTTGGTTTTATATGAAAGAGTTAACGATTTGTTTCAGAATCATACTTTTGTTGGGGATTTAGCTCAGTGGCATAAGCACCTGCCTGGCAAGCACAAGGTTGTGAGTTTGATCCCTGGTGTCAAAAAAAAAAATCAGATCAGAAGCATACTTTCTCACCAGGCATGTAATCCCAGCACTCAGGAGGCTGAGGCAGGAGGATTGTTGCAAACTTGAGGCCAGCCAGGGCTACAAAATGAGTTCAAGATCAGCCTGAACTGCACAGTGGAAACCCTGTCATGAAAAAGACAAACAAACAAAAACTATACAAACACACACATTCTGAAGATTTTAATTGTTTTCCTCACACATATTCATGGAAATTATATTACTTTTTAAATTAAAAATTAGTTCTTCTTGACTCAATAGTTATTTATTTGTATTAACATTTAAAAAGATTAATTAACTAATCATATTTTCCTCAGAACATGTAAACTTAAAAATTTTATCTTATGTTTATTATGATCATCATTGTTGAAAAGATTAAAATATTAATTGAATATATAAATAGAAGTTGCATATTACATCTGCCATGTATATATAGTGTTGCATTTTATTCCATGTCTACTTAACAACCTCCCTGTTAATTTTGTTGACTATTTGTTATGGCACACTGACAAAAATATTTAAAAATTTTTCAGTAAATTAAAATTTTTACTAGTTGTTTAATAATATTTTTCTTGCTATTATATTTTTCACACACAGAAAATTCATCTTAAATATTAATGTATTGTAATCAAATTTCATATTTCAAAAATTGTCATAAACAAAAATGAAAGTTTTGAAAAATTATGTCAGGAAGTTAAGAATGTATCTGGTTTAATTTAATTTCTCAAATTGTTTTCTATTGTATGGTATGATTGCCGTACATGATGTTATACTCCATATGGGAGTTGGCACATGTATATTCCACATTTTAGGTCTTTTGTCTCCCTCTTCTCCTCTGCTTTCTTATTCCCACCAGATCCTGGCTCCCTTTCTTTTTTGCACAACATCTCTCCATCTTTCTTATTATCTCTTATTTTGCTCTTCATTTATATTTTTTTCATATATGAGAAAGCACAATATTTAAGCTTGTATGTGAATCTTCCCCCAACGAGTTAAAGACCTCATATTACAGTGATGCATGCACAGAAGTTCAACTAATAATAGCTAAATCTTAGAAGCATCCTATAGAAGAATGGATAAAGACAATGGGATACCTACACACAAAGTTTGAGGAGCAGCCGAGTTGGAGATCAACCACACATTTAGGGTTAGAGCAAGGCCAGCCCCAAGAACATGGAGCTCTAGCAGTGAGCCATTAAACAAGCTTTTGGGACTAGCGGCAGGTGTCTGGCTTTGGTGTTCTTCCCTATTAACTACTGCACAGATAGTTTTGAGAATGCTTCATTTGCAATATTATCATCAAAACATTGAGACCTTGCATTTTTTATTTGTTGTGTGCTTCCCCACTTCTTACCATGAATAAATGAAGAGGCAGACCATGCTGGGTTTTTGCTGCCTCTTTATCAGAGATGAGGTCTCAATTGGTTCCAACTTTCCCCTTAGTATGTCTCTATAGTTTTTTCTTAATCACCCATTTCTCCCTCTCAGGATCCTGCTGGTTGAGCAGTTCATGGCAGGTGGCACCCAAATGTGAGGCTTTCACATGGGGAAGCTCAGAAAACCAAGAAAAGGAGATACTGCTGAAGTGTGCAACTTACATTGCCACATTTGGCACAGCTCTTCAAACTCTGGAAGGGGAGCATGGTGAAGGATAAAGAAAAAAACAAGAGTCAAGATGCAGAAAACTGAAGTCTGGTGGAGCCCTCTCTCCTGCTAGAAGATAAATAACCACCCAATAACTGCAATGTATTTATCTATACACTCGGGATGTTGACGTCAGGTGAAACCCTTCCACCTAACAACTTGTTTGCCTGACTCACCTTACGGAGCTGGGACAGTTTGTTCACATGGTTTGCTTTGTGCAGTCCAAGTTCTCAGTATTGGCCTTGCTTTAGCCCTGCATGTGAAATCAGACTCTAGTTTCAGCTATTCCCCACAACAAATAAAGTACAGAGTACATTGAGTAATCACTGGGTGTAAAACAATGGGGAATTCATGATCCAAAGTTAATTCTTTGTATATTGAAATGCTTAAAGCTTTGCTTAAGGTTAGAGGGTTAGAGGGATGCCTATCAAGACTGCACAGCTTGCTAAATTTCTTGAGTTTATTTGTTTGTTTCCAGAAGAAAGAACTGTGAATTTACATACTTGGAGGGGGTAGGAAAGCAGCTTGGATTGAGGCTGGGGAAAAAGCAGATCAGCACAGATCTATGTAGACTCCTACAGACTTTTAAAGATTTAAGAGGCAAAACAAACAAACAAAAAATTCTGCTTTCTAGTCTTCTTACCACTTCTCTCAAAACCCCAGGTGGTGGAGGAAAAAGGGCCAATTTGCACAAGCTAGCAGCTCAAGGTGGGAACCAAAGTGTTACACCACCGAGCCTGAAGCCTGACCCAAACAAGGGAAGTAGGAGGAAACAGGCTGTTCACACTGGCTCAGGGAACCCAGTGGCAACATCATCTTTGTCTCAGAGAAGATGGATAACCACAGTTTGTCTTTTCTGAGCCTCAGTTAGCCAGTAGTGCACTGGTGCCAACCTTTTCTCCAAGTATGTAGGGTCACTGCTCTTACATTACATGGCTGCAGTATAGGCAACTGCCACTGAACTGTTTGGAGACAGCAATATAGATCCAGGAGCAAAGGGACAGTGCATAACCCTAGGAAAAGCAAATTAAAAGTACCAGCAAAGAGAGTCTACATAAGTGATAATATTAACATAAATTATATTCAGTCTTACAGAATGCTCTAAGAAGAAAAGAAGTTCTGAGTATGTGATAGAGTCTATGGAGATAACTGAGCTGAAAGCTACATGAAAGAAAGGACAAAAGTCACCAGAGAAAATAAGATACAAAAAAAAAATTATAGATAAAGAGGTTTTATTACTTCTGAATGTTTCTTATAAGAGATCTCTGCTAATTCTGAATAGTCTCTTTATAATTACAAACTTTTAAAATTATAAAAGACATTATTATTCAATAGGGCCAAAAATATTTTTGAGTGTACTCTGATTTTATAAGTATGTTTGTCTTATGTATATTTGTTTGTTTGTCTGTCTGTCCAATCTGTAAATAGTTTTTTTTTATTTGAGTGCAATAAATCTTTCTTCTTTTTGCCTTTTTGGATTTTGGAAGCAATTGTCTGATATGCTTCTACCAAAGCTGCAAGTTGGCAAAAATAATGTTAAGATTGATTTCATAAATGCAATACATATTATTGTTTATACACTATAAATTGAGAGTCTCCTATTGGTCAAAAAATTAATGTAATTGTTACGATTTGTTTCCCATAAGTTATCAAAAATTGTTAAGATAGTTAAACATAAATCCCTTGTAAAAGGGGTTGAAGCTATTGGACAGGATTCCAATTGATGAACAAAGAAGCAGCTGCCTGAAACAAAAATTATCCAGTTCTTGTTCATTAATGGGAGGCTCCAGTTATCTCCATATCCTAGAAGATACCACAAAACTTTTGTTCACAATATATTACTCTGATATGTTTACATTGGTCATTGTAAAAGTTTAAATTTTCTAGAAATAAGACAATACATTTTTTCTGATTTAAAGTAAAACTGTGTAATTGTCTGTTAACAGTCTACAGGGTTTCACCTACTAGAACATCCATGGTTGGTAAAAATAACAGTTCTTGAGCTATACTTTATATTTCAAGGCACCTAACATTCAGATAAAGTTATAATAATTAAGTGCAGTGCTCACAATACAATGTAATGTCATTTACTTGCTCTTTTGGGATGTTCAACAACTAAAATTTGGAGACCAAAATTAGAAAGATAGATAGGCTAAGAGAACAGCAAATATTTTGACCTTGGCCATTGATGGTCAACAAGGACCCAGAACAGGAGAGAAACTTTTCAGTGACATCCTAAAACACTGATGAGTTATACAATCTCCTGACTAAAGAGACTGCTGCACCACAGAGGAAAGATATCAATGGTTTATAGTATGCCTAAGGGGAGTCACTTGGAGAAAAAAGTTTCTCAATCTTTGGTGGAAAGCAACTTGGTCAAGCAAAGTCCACAACTCTTCCAAATGGCTGACACTGACAGAAGAACTGAGAGGCACTACATGTATTTCCAAGATAAATTCTGAGATTTAACTGATCTTGATAGATAGCAAAAGATTAATTTTAATTAATACAGGTCTTACTTTAACTTGGTCTTGGACATTCAGCAGAAAAGTATAACTACAAGATGTATAAAACAATGCCATAGTAATAAATTAGCTATAAAAAGAAGCTCAAAATAGCTGACCTCTGACAATTTCCATCTACACTGAAACTGACTACTGTTATGGGTTAACAGGTTGTATAGAGTTAAGTTGCTAAACATAAGCACCTGAAGTCCTTGGACTGGGAATTTTTAGCCTAAAAAAGTAAATTTATTCAGAGTGTAAAGAATTTGAGATGAGAAACCCTTCACAGAATAAAAACTTCCCCTTGGACACCTGGAGAAAAGAGGGAAATACTTCTCTATGGAGTCTTCTAAATACAGCAATTGGTAACTGCAATTGACCACCCACCACTTGTGACTAATAAATAGAAAGGGGGGATATGGAGGGCATGGCAGAGCTGGAGATCAACCACACATTCAGGGCTAGAGCAAGTTGAGAACACAGAGTTCCAGAGGCCAGCCATGTAAATAAGTTGTTGGGACTAGAGCAAGGCCAGTCCAGCCGATGTCTGGTGTTCCTCCCTGTTAACTACAGCACAGATGGCTCTGACAATGTTTCACTTTCAGTGTTCTTAGCAAAATACCAAGACCTTGCACTTCTGACTGTATCACATGCTTCCTCCATTTTTACTGTGTGTAAATAAAGAAGCAGACCATCCTTTCCTTTTGGTGTGTCTACAGCCTTTTCTCAGTCTCCCATCATCCCCTTCATGACCCCACTGGCTGAATTGGTCAGTAGCATTACTTTAGTCTGCCATAAAGAAGGATATACTTGAGTCTGTAAGAAGATGGATGCATGTTGAGACCATAAATTTAAGTGAAATAGATTTCATCAATATACACCATTTTCTGCTCAGTATTTGAAATAATTTGACTTTTTACTACTTGCAGTGAGTAGATAAATGGATTCTACCTTAGTCTAATATTAAATTGTATTTTTAAAAGAATTTAAATCATTTTACTTCACTGTACAACTTACTAAATTTAATAACTTTAGAGTATCCTTGTTCTACAGTTTGCTAACATTTTATGATATCATTTTTAGACAAAATTTGTGAAAAAGTTTTCTCTAATAATATCAATGCAATTTTTAAAATAGCTATATTTTAATGTGAGATATTTAGCCCTTTGCTTCCCCATTTTTCTGAATTTTAAAGATCTTTCATATTTTTATAAATGTATTCTTTTTTTTTCCTCAGTTGCAATTATTTTGATTCTGCTTGAATATTGGATGAAAGAGTCTTCGCAGACCTAAAGGGTGTAGCTCAGAACTAGTACTCAACAAAAATAAAATCACCTTGTACAATGAATTTTTATTTGAAATTCTTTGATATTTCACAAGGCACCCCATACTTAAGTTAATAAAAATAAAGATAAGTTGTTAAAAGCTTTACATGATTGAAATTTGAAAAAATGTAGGATAAGTTTAGGTGGACAAATACACATTTTTTTCATTGTGCATTGGTAGAATTAGTGTGATATTTACTCAGAGTATTATAAAACCTCATCAACTATCAAAAATTTCTAATGGTTGGCTAATATGCTACTTGAGACAACTGTTTTGAATATATTACCAAAATAAGGTACAGATTACCAAGATAGGTGAATAAACGTACTAAACATTCTTTTATCAGAATATGGACAAAAGGTTTAAGAAAGTCAAATGTTATACATGTAAAATCATAATGATTAGAAACTAGTATATATATCAAAAAGTAAAACATAAATTACCAATTTCTAAGATTAATCAATTTTCGAAGACAACATGTGAAACCAAATGAAATTTTTAAAGGAAGATCAAACTTTTTATGTTTTGATTCAACCTGAAAAAAGACAATAGTGTACAAAACAGATTCAGCTTATATGCAAGATTTTGAAAGGAAAGTTAATGCTGTTTTTTTCTTGTGTTCTTTTGCTTAATTATTTTTGGAAGTTTTTATTCATGTGTTACCTTGATTTTTCCTTGTTTTTAAAAAACATAAAGCTATCAATTGTCTGTTTAATGTTTTCTATTTTGGTTCACATGAAATGCAGTCAGAGGGAATAAAAACATATTTTCTATTATCAAGCTGTTGTCTATGTTGATGTATAAATTCTGGAAACATACCGAATTCCCTAAGTTAAGGTAATTGGAAAAAATTGATGACAAAGCATCATTCTGTCTACTAATGACAAATCAGTGTCTTAAGGAATGATTAATATTAAATCAATTTCAAAAATAGTTTTACTCTCAATGTATGTAATAATAATTAAAATTTACAATACATTATCTGTTTCAAAGTAAAATGTTTATGAATGGGACAACACAACTCAAAATTGTTTGAGGTATAAATGACAGACACATGCCCAAATCCAAAAAATGAAAACAAAATATCTTTTAAAAATTTAACTTTCACTCTCTCCTCCTGGGCCTCACATGGTTTGTGCAGCTCACTGAAAGGCAAAATGACTTGTTGGTGTGTTCCTCCAAGACAGTCTATGCCTTCTGTGAGTTAGCAAAAGCCATTATGGGTCTGGGAGGAGCACATCAAGAAGCCAATTCACTGGTCCAGGAAGCTGCACAAACCATGTGGGGCCCAGGAAGACAGAAGCTAGTTTATTCCTCCCATGAATGAACAGAAGCCATGCCTGGCCTAGGGGGAGCGCTTCAAGAAGCCAACTGACCATTCTGCTAAGCCACACAAACCATGTGGGTCTCAGGAAAAGAGAAGCCAGATCACCCTCCCTGTGAGCGGACTGGTGTGCAGGCTGAGAATCAAGAACCTACTACTGTAAGCAACTGGCTGGTTTGGAGAACAGGCTGAGTTGATAGCAACTGAAGTACAAAATCAACTAAATGCTTGTACTGTTTGACTGACTTCAGGCCTAGGGCCAGTAATCTGAACATCTACTAGGAGAATAACAGTATGCAATATAGCAAATATGGAGGACTTCCTTATGTCTTTTTTTTTTTGGAGTCCAATGTTGTTCTCACTGCTTTGTTTTTGTTCTGATTTATGGTTTTATCTAAGTTCTGTTTTGATTGATTTTATTCTGTTTTGTTTTATTTGATTTTACTATGTCTGATGGAATGGACAACTCTCGTGAAGATAAGGATACATTATGGTAGCCATTGTTGATTTCCTATTGTTCTGCCTTGAAGATCTGCACCATTTTTACTGATTCATTTGGATTGGCTTTATCCTGTTTTGTTTTGAATGGTTTTATTTTCTTTAAAATAAAAAGGCCAACTTTCAATGTCTTAGATTAATAATCCAAAAAATAGAAATTTTAAAAATATAGTAGGAAATAATTTCAATACTCATTTACCTGAAAACTTCACTGTTAATCTATCTAAAAAATCATAATTTATGTAGTACAATTTTAAATGCAAATTCAATTTTCTAATCTCTGACATGACAGCAATTTTAAATTGTGTGCTTCCAACACATAAATTTATATTCAAGTGGTCACAATTGTGATACTATGTAAGAACATCACCCATTGTGATAATTCATATAGACATTCAGTGTTTTACTCCTTTAATATAATTTCCTATTTGGATAAGTGACACAAATCCTAGGAAAATAAAGGAAAAATAAAGGATTTAAAATGTTTTTGTGCAGCCAACATCATACTAAATGGTCAAAAACTGAAAGCTTTCATTCTAAAATCAAGGAGACAAGGATTCCTTCTGTCATCTCTCCTTTTCAGTATATTTCTGGAAATACTAGTCAGAGTAATTAGACAAGGGAAAGAAGAAAAAGGAATAAATATAAGAAGGGGAAAAGTTAAATTATCATTATTTACAGATAATATGATACTGTACATATAAGACCCCAAAAATTCCATTGAAAGACTCCTAGATTTAATAACTAAATTCAACAACATAGCAGGATACAAAGTAAACATTCAAAAATCAATGACAATCCTGTACACAAGCAACAAATTCACTGAGAAAGACATTAGTGAAACCATACCTTTCACAATATGATCATAAAATAAAATATTTAGAAGTCAATTTAACAAAGGAAATAAAAGAGCTTTATAATGGAAACCACAGTGCTCTGAAAAAGGAGATCAAAGAAGATAATAGAAAATGGAAAGGCATCCCTATTCTTGGATAGGAAGAATCAATATACTGAGAAAAGCCATAGTTCAAAGATTGTTATACAGATATAGTGCAATACCAGTCAAAATACCTATAGCATACTTCACAGAATTAGAGAAAATAATCCTAACATTCATTTGGAAACAGAAAAGACCTAGAATAACAAATGCAATCCTAATTAACAAAGGCAAGGCAGAAAGCATCAATATCTCTGACTTGAAATTATACTACAAAGCTATTATAATGAAATAGCATGGTGATGAAAAAAAAACACCTAAAAATCAATGTAACAGAAGATGCAAAAACAATTCCAAATGCACTAATACCTTATCTTCAACAAAGGGGCCAAACAACTTCACTGGAAGAAAGATAGCCTCTTTATTAAATGGTGTAGGGAAAACTGGCTTTCTACATGCTGAAGATTAAAACTATATATACATATATGACTGGGGATTTAGCTCAGTGGCATAAGCACCTGACTGGCAAGCACAAGGTCATGAGTTTTATCCCTGGTACCATATATATATGTAAAATGCTTGAAGATATAGCTGTTGGCAAACACTCTATGAACAAAACCTTCATCACACAGGAAATATTACAAAGAATCAACAAGTGGGATCTCATCAAATTTAAAAAAGCTTTTTCATAAGAAAAGTAATCACTAGCTAAGTGAAGAGAAACCCAGAGAGTGAGAAAAAAATTACTAGCTATTCCTTAAAGGACTATATATGTAAAATATGTAAGGAACTCAGAAATATCAGCCCCCCAAAATTTAAGGACCTAATCCAAATATGGGATCTAAAATGCATAGATCATTCTTAGATAAAGTACAAACAGCAAATAAATACATTAAAAAATGATCATCATCCCTGGTCTTTTGAGAAATGCATATTAAACCAACAACAAAATTCCATCTCATTCCAAAAAGAATGGCTATCATCAAGAAACAAACCCATAACAAAATGCTGGCAATGCTATGGGGAAGAAGAATACATCTCCACAGTTGGGTGTAGTGTAAACTGGTGCAACAATATGGAAATCAGTGTAGAAGTTCCTCAAAAAACTGAAACTAGAGGCTTTCATTCAACCCAGTTGTTTCTCTTCTTGGCAACTTCCTGAGTTAAAAGACTCATACCACATTATTATCTCTTCACCCAGGTTTATAGCAGCACAACTCATAATAGCTAAATCTTGAAAACAACCTAGAAGATATCCATCACTAGATGAATGGATAAGTAAGGTGTAGTTTTATATTTAATGAAATACTACTATGTCACAAGGAAAGATAAATTTGAGACATTTTTAGGTAAATGGATGCATTTTGAAACTATAATTTTAAGTGAAATAAATCAGACACACGTTTAACTATTGCATTTTTTTCTCTTGTGTTGGAAACTGAAGGCACAAATAAAAAATAAAATGGACCATAGATATTGGGAAGTAAAAAGAGAATGCTCAAATGGGAAGGGGAACAATGGAAGGAGATGCGGGGAAGGGAAGAAAAGAAGATAAATAATTATGATGTGTTATGTACATACACCAACTTCCCAAGATGAATTCAATCATTATTACATACATGTATTAATAAATGCTTTTTAAAATAAAAAGTTGTACTACAAAGTTCATTTTTTCAAAGCTTTTTAAACATTCTGCATTTCTTGATCTATAATGACCCTTTTAATTTTGCTTTCCTGCTGAGCATTCTAAATTCAGAAGTAAACAATTATTGAAAAAATAATGAAGTTCAGATTAAAAGTCCACAAACAGTAGAATAATTAACTGTCTTAATAAAATCTTGGAAATAAGCACTGACTCAGAAGCCAAAGAGCAGAAGGTAAATCTAATGAAGACCTGAGAAAAGTCAGGCACCAGCTCAAGGGAAATGCAAAACTACCCTGCTTCTCTTCTTCATTATCTTTGTTTAATCTTCTTCAGAAGAATCAGGTCCCCAGGGTAATTTCAGCTATGTACTCTAAAGTTAACTGCTCCTTTTTAAAAGATTTAATGATTGGAGTTTAGTGGGAAAATAAAACTAACATTTAAAATGTAGGGAAATATGCAAATTATCCACATTTAAATATTGTTTTCATGCACATTCAATGGTTTTAGTAAATCCAGATTTGAAGGATTGAACTAATCATTTGAATTCAATTTTACTTGCAGAGCCGTTACCCAGTACAGCACTAACTTTAAAGTGAACTGTGTAAGCATCGTTGTATAATGTTCTAAATTAACTCTTAATTTTGTCATGTCGATAATGCAAAATTAGAGGAAAACTTGAAGAGAACAATGCCAACATTTAAACTTCATTTCACTGAATAAATAGGTTGTAAAATGTTATAAAATAATTTCATACCCCAGGGTTAGTAGCACAAAATAATTTACTGACCTGAAATTATGAATATCAATTTCTATTTTTTCTGACCATTTCCCCATAAACACAACTCATATTAAAATTACTATTGAATGACCTGAAGAAAAGTTGAGTCCAAAAACAAAGCATAAAACAATTTAGATCAGTAAGATTGCTTATAGTAGCACATTAAAATGAGGAAGAACTGGATGGGAGGAAATGGCTAGGACTCATTTTTCTCTTCAAATGAAGATTCAAAACCTATTCTTAGAGCCATGTCTAGCACTATAAATACTAAGATATTACGTGAAAATTTCCATACCACATTATCAAATTAAGGATAAAAAAATCCTCCTAGGGTATTTAGACATTTAAAAAAGAAATCTTCAAATAGTGCTTATGAAATTCTTATAGAATATGACAAATAGGTATATTAATGTAAATAAATTTAAATTGTGTGTATGTATGTTATATGTGATCATATATATGCAATTAGTACATTATATAATTAAGACAGTATTAGACAAAATAGATTAAACTACTTTTTTAATCAATTATTCTCTGAAGTAGTAGAACTTATTACTACAATAAGAAAGCTTTCTCTAAATTTGAAAGCATTTCACAGTTATCACAAAATAACTGTTTCCTTATATGATATATATCTATATACACACACACATACTGTTATGCCTAATATAAAAATAAAACATGTAAATGAGGCTTCCTCTAAACATTGTCCATTGCTTTAGGAAAAGGAAGTAATTTAATGGAAATAATATAGGTTTTAGAATCATTTCAATTTATTAATACATTACAGACCCCACTAACACCCATTCTTTATTTTTATCTTTCATCTTTAAAGTCCTGATGTTTCTCATGCACAGCTTCTTCTCCACTAGCACACACCACCTCAGCTCAACCTGCCACTCACCATCTGATCTCAGGAGTCAGACAGATGCAAAAGAGGAATGAGCAATAAATGTTAATTGGCATGTGCCAGTGCCTCAGCTTTCTGATTCTTAAGTATTTAAATATGTTTAATATCGTCTGTTCTTTAGTTATTCTGGAGTGCTCATCTTTTCAGTATCTTTTGACAGCTCAGTTAACTTTGCATAAATCAAGAATTAAAGTTAAAAAATAGTAATATACCAAGCAAGTAACTAAATTTTTCTACATTGTTTTGAAAACATCTACACATTTCCCTTCAATGGGGAGATCCTATGTCTAGTAAATCATTTCTATTATAATCTGATGCCTGTACTTGTAATCTGAAGGATGCCCTCCCTCTGCCAACAACCCTTTCTGAGAAATGGGCAGTATTTTGCTTTTTGCTAAAGCAAAGGGACCTCCTAGGACTCATTAGCCAAAGAGGAGAATGGGGAGGGGCACCACACATCTTTGGATACCTTGATCCAATTTGTATCTTTTTCTAAGAACTATTTGAAAAATGAGGGATCTCAAAGTGAGTAAATTCAAACTATGACAAATAACTATATTTTATTTGTGTTCTTCTTTTTACATTTTACTTAGAAATACGAAACTTTAGTCCAAAATTCACACTTACATTTTTTTTTCCTTTTTAATTTACTTTTATTAGTACTTGCTTGTGGTACATAATGATTGCACACACTGCAGGGGATTGGTACATGTCCATAGCACATTTCAGTTCCCTTTGTTCTATCCTTCCCTTCACTGTCTTTTATTTTTACAGAAAACATGAGATTCATTTACTTATAAGACATTATACAATTATTATATATACTAGTTGAAAAGCAGAATAATAGGCTTAAGAACACATAAAATATACACGACAAGTATACAAGTCAAGGTGCACTTCTAGATAGCTTGTCTGCACTGGATTACAATTACAAAATATATTTTGAAAATAGGGAAATGAACACTAAAATATCTTTTGCTGACATTCACCTATTAATACTTTATCCTATTCAGTTTTGTTCTTTGACAAACTACCTAGTTATTCTGAATTTAAGAGAATTTCAATATATCATTTTCTATACCCTCTAAAGACTTTAATATGTAACTTTTGAGAAAAAGAATATTCTCTTACATTTCTATAGCACCAAACTCCATTTTTTACAATTTAAATTTTATCAAATAAAACTCAAATAATAATCTGTACAAAAACTGTCTGAAGCTTGGCTACACTAATTATTAGCTGCATACTGTATACAAAGGACAACTGTTAGCTACATACTGTATACAAATGACAACTCCCTGTACCTCAGTTTGCTAGCATGTGAAGTCAAAATAATAATAATACCTACTTCAAGTGGTGCCTGGAACAGAGTAAGGGCCTCCCATGTGCTGGTAAGTACAATTGGGAATAAGTACAGTTTTTACTGTGTTTTCAATTAACAGTTATTTGGGGTTTTCAATGATCTTTATCTTATCAGATTCCAAATATCTTTACTCTGATGCTCCAAGTCAGTAATCAGTACTGGAGAAATTGTCCAAAACCCTTGTTCCTAGATTTGCTACATTCTACTGTGCCTCTACTTCTAAATCCTGATAGCTTGTTTCTACTTTTTTATAAATTCATGTCCATGTTTTCAAAATGACATATAGCAAACAACATGCCCCTTTTAGAAGGAAATTTGGCTCAAGACTATATAAATATTTTAAATGTACATGTCACTGGAAGTACAAATTGAGATCAATGAAGGCAGCAAAATACGAAGTTTGAAGACACACTCTACAGCCTTCTCAATTATCTAAATTCTGTCAAAATATCACAAACCTTATTTCAGATTATTATCATTTCTATGTTATTATTAATGCATATGATTTATATACCTTAGCAACTATACAGGAAAGAACAATCTCTTATTCATCATAAGTTATAACCAGAGTAATTTGTTCAACATTCTGTCATCAAAAGATGAGAAAGGGATTGTCAGCATGAATGATGAGTGTACTATAGAGATGACCTTCAATTTGTTATTACTTGAAGTAATTTGAGGAGTAAAAATTAGAATGAAAGACCCACATGTTATCTGACTAGGGTTACTGGTGATGATGTTTCCATGCAGGAGTATAAAGCAGATGTGTTGTTACTTCAATAAGCGTTAGCCATTCCCAGTGGTTAAGTCTAGGAAAAAGCTGTAGATTCATGAGTTCTGAGCACATGAGAATATTAATTGAGGAAGAAAATAAATATGTAATGACAAGTCTAAAAGAAATGCTTATTAGAGAACGCAGGTTAATAAAGAAGTGAACCAGATTAAAAAAAAAAAAAAGAAAAGAAAGGGGTAAAAGCAGATTTAAAAAAAAAAAACATAAGTAGACGTGAAAATCAGTTTGAAAAAAAGTAATGTAAGGAGCCAAACTAGAAAGCTGGAAGAAGAGACGACACAGCATAAGGGCTATAGAGGAATCAATCTACAGAGATGCTAATGCTCCGTTGAAAAGAAATGCCACACATGAACTGTGTTTGTGTTTATACAGTTTGGAATATCTGTAAAACAGTTCTCATTGCATTAATTTCCAGTGGAAAAAGTAATATACCTTTCAAAATACTACATTTGTTAATACCCGGGAATGTCTAATTTCTGCTATCCGCATAATGTCCTGTAATAAAAGATGAAAAAGAGGGCCTTTCAAGATGTTTAGAAATAGAGTAAGCAACAAGGAGAAAATTTCCTTTTCCTTTTACATAAATTTGAAAATGGGCGTGCTTCCAACTAATAAAAGAATGTTTACTTCCACCAGATCTATCCAGAAGACCAATCTGCAGCCTTTTGCAATCTTACCAAGCAAGTCCTCTTCTCAGAACTAGCTCATGTCAATCTGTACTACTGATAAGGTATGTAGGAAAATACACATGCAGATAAGTGCAGAACACTCAAAATATTACCAAGCATGGTTACATACCCTCTGTCCACCAAAGAGCCACTTCTACTTAAAAGGAGGTAAATTAAGCAAAAGCAGCCTGATTCATATCAGTGATTCACAGACAAACAGGCATTATGCAGTATGCCATGAAAGAACAGAATTGAGGCTTACTATTCATTAGTCCTCTCATATCAGTTATCATTAGGCATCAATTTAGGATATTAAGACCCATGGAAGATTGAGTAAACATGTGTAGTGCTTTGCTAACACATTTGGTTAATTAAAAAACTGCTATCGATACACGTTGACTATAAAGTATAAAATGGAATTTTAAAGACACGGTGGGTTTTAAACCTTGGCTTCTATCTACTCAGTGTGTAATCCTCAAATAAGCTCTCTCTGCAGTGCCTTTAAAGGCAACATGAGAAAACGAAAAGAGGTACCATTCATTCTACCTCTTCCTAAGAAAATAAGTAGGTATTTTTCCACAGGGAAACCCTATATAAAGCTCTAATTACTAAGTTGATGAGTCTCCTCTCACTGTCCTTTTCCAGAGAATTATAGCGCTCCTCAAAAACCAACAAGCAAACCACTTTTTGCTAATCAGAGAGAACATAGTAATAATAATAACATTCACCCTGACCATGGAAACCTGGGTTATATTATCATTATGTATTAAACAGCTACTGGCTTCTCAGGTACCAAAAGAATCAGAGTTTACAGTGAGAAACTCAGAATTTTGATTCTTTCTTCTTCAATAGAATACTGTTCTCTGTAAACAAGTGTTTTATAACTATAAACTTTAATTATGAAACTCATCTCTTTGTAGCTAATGTTTAATATCTTCCAGATATAGTAGTTGTAACTGTGTTAAAATTCCACTGCTTTAATTTACACATAAAATTGGTATACAATTAGACTTTTTTTTTTGGTACCGGGGATCGAACTCATGACCTTGCACTTGTCAGGCAGGCGCTTAAGCCACTGAGCTAAATCCCCAGCCACAATTAGCCATTTCAATAGATGTTTTTCTTAAATTCATCTTTCCAATGTATTTTCAGTATTTGAGAATTCAGTCTTTTCCTATCTCAAAGAGTGACACTGCTATTATTGGTCCCCATCTAAGTCTGCCTCTTTGAAATCTCTGAGTTCCTAAACATGCTTCTATCTAGAAGAATATGCGTTCTGATTCTTGTTCCATTACAATTCTGTTATCAATTGGAAAACACTCAGCTAGGCCAAACTAACCCAGACAAATGAATGCATGCATCACAATTCCATGGAACATTAAAGTATTTTAAAATAAACTTTAAGAGTCAGAGTCAATTCAGAAATGACCAGAAAAGTGAAAAGTCCAGAAATCCTTGAGATCCAGTTGAACACATCTGGTGAGCCCTGAAGAGCTTGAGGATCTCCCTCAAATTTGTCAATATCCAGTCAGCTTTTTTTCTTAATATTTTACCGCCTTGAACTTTGTAACTTTTACAAGATGAATTTTATCTTGATTCTTAAGACAATTTGATCAGGCTGTTTTCCTTTTCTTTTGATATCTCTAATCATGTGATATTTGAATCTTTATTTTTAAGTAACTTTGGCATATCTATAGTGCTCTTTTTATTAATTAATTAATTTTAATGAACTTACTAACTACATTTTCCTAATTATATTCATATTAAGCTATTAGAAGAACCATTAAGAAGAGAACAGATTCATACTATCTCTAACCAGTGAAAAATTGCCTATCATGATACCAACAAGAAAATTTAATTGATCTTCACTATCATATATTAATCAAATTTATGGAAGAAAGTAAGCTGATTACTTACTAAGGTCTAGTTTTTGCAAGTCTGTAGATTTTACTAATTAATTCAGTTATTAAATATTAATCATGACTTAAAATTCTCTGGATTGCATTATTCTCTGAAGATTTCCATATTAGGGTGTATTTTTTTGCTGTATGCTCAAATACACTCATTTCATTCTTATGGTTTCACCCCTGTAACATGGGTTATGAGAATCTTCATGGACCAGACCCTGCCTATTTCTGCAGCATGTCACATTTCACCTCCTCCTTCTTCCTCCAGCCACGTGTTCTCTTGTCACTTGGTCCTTTGATTTGTGCTGCCTTTTTCACTCTGCTTTATCTCTTACCCTCCTATCACTCCTTCCCTTTGTCTACCTAAGGGCAGCTTAATCTTTCCAGCCTCAATAGCACTTTCTCAAGGGACTTCTGTGCTCCCTCAGGTACATTAGATTCATGCTCAAGCTACCGCTGCTTACCTTAGCATTTACACAGATGGCTGCAATGACCAATTCTCCTATTAAACTTCTCCTGTATTGTAAGGAGCCTGAAAGCAAGATCATATTTACATAGCATGCTTTGTTTCTCAGCTTGAGCATCATGTTTAGTCTGCTGTAGGGAATAAAAAATTAATGTGGAACAATTGAAAAAAATAAGACTACATTTTACTTAGTTTTCCCAGAATTTTAGCCATTTTTGGACACACATGCACACATACATACATATATAGATATACTATATACTTTCTTACACACATGCATATGTATATAATAAAGCCAATATATAAGCACCGAGTAATTCATGCAGCACATACATATAAAGAAAATGTCAACTTTTTATTCTGTGTTATAAAACATTTTGGTTTACTTTGCATATATCTCTAGCCTTTTAGTTTTACAGCTTACTTTATAATCAAAGCAAAGTGAAACTACAAAACAGTTTTGGTTATATTTGTTTTTATAGGGGAAAAGTTTTAATTAAAATCTAACTTGCCTCATAAAATGGAAATAAAATTTTGTTCAAATTCTGTCTCACAATATATTTTAAATTAAAACTCAGTTTGCACACATCCTTTATGAATTATTAAATCATTGAAAGCTAGGAAAAAGATGTAACAAAAGTAGCTAATGAGCTGAGAATAAAATGAACAGTGATCTGCTCAGATTGCCTTACTGTGGAGCTTTGTGTGAAGTTGCTATAGAAAAAAATCACTGCACAATAAGCAGGGTGAAAATTCCCACTGTATTACATTGCTTCTGTGTGGAGATCACCAAGGCACGGGAGTGGTAGCTTTAAGACTTGCTCATCATTGCCAAAAGAGCTCTGTTCCAAAATTAATAAAAAAATTGCCTAATATTTTTCCCTTCTATAAATTTACATGCATACTATAGATTTGGATCTATTTCTTGAAATACATTGCAAAGGAAAGTTACCAACCCCACAAAGTGTTTGTGAGAGTTATAAAAGTGCCAACTGAAACAGGAATGTAATAACATTGTGCAATCACATTATCTGTCAAGTTTCTAAAGCTTATTCAGGTGCTTACTTAAAGCCTTGGAACCTGTAGGGAAATGAACATGTGATGTCTTTTCATCCAGGTTGCCATAACATTTCAGTAGTGAAACTTCATAGTGTTTTACCAGAAACCAAAAATAAAGTTTCAGCAGTAAAACAAGTGTCAACAAACCTCATGCTTCTGTGCAGAAATAGCAGCTACTAATAAGGTAACATCAGTACATTATAAATAATCCCTGAGACAGTCTCTAAAGGGGTCTACAGTATCAAACACGTGCAGGAAAAATAGAGTAAAGACACCTTCGAGGCCATTCAGAATGGCAAAACAGGGTAGTTTATAGTACCGGCTGTCTGAAATATGCCTGTCAGTTTAAGGTGCCAACATGTATACTTTGGAGGAAAGCACTAGAAAGTTTCATTATTCCATGAAACAAGCAGACAACAGGAATGTCTAAGTGTTAGTAGTTTTAGTAAAAGAAATTAATATTCATCAACACATCTTAATTCAGTCGACAGTTTAAAAGATGGAATGAAGCATGTCATTCAGACTAGGAGGTCCATGGTCCAAGTTAAACAAACTCAGGGAGAATGTCTCATTATAAGAATGCTTGTTTTATATCCTTATAGGACTATGCTTTCAACATTAGATATACCCAGGTGCTAAATTAACTTTGTAATTTTATTTTGAATAACTTAGTTAAAGGAAAGTTTATTCAAATTAGAAAAATATGGCATCAATATGTAATAGCAAATATATATGTTTGCCCTGCCAGACTTTGAGTTATTTATTATATCTGTGTCTGGTAAAACATAAGCTTCACATATAGAATGTATTCAAGTAATGTTTCATGAATAAAGAGTTGGTGAATAAAGTTTTGAGATTTATAAATCTCATCCGAGGACTAGCTAATAATCCAATAGGCTATGAAAAAGTTTCATAATTTAACAAAATTTAGGAAAATAAACTACCAATCTGATGACCAGTGAAAAGGTAGACTTTCTATAGTAAAAAGTAGCATGTAATTATATCAGCACATTGGTTAAAAAAACAAATGATGCAGTAATGAATTGAAAATCCTGTCCCCCCATAAAACAATGAAAAAAATATCAAAAATTGTCATGAACTTTCTCAGAATTCTGAAATTTATAAAACTCTTGCAGTAACCCAGGGAACACATTAAAATAAACAAAGAACAGTGGATTTATGATTATTTCCAGTGCTAGAGAAAATAGAATGGGTCCATTACCCAAAGAATTATAATTAATGATAATTTTTTACCTTTCTGATAGTTTTCATGACCAGCTCAAAAGCTGTCTTTGTTAAAAGTATTGGTACTGATTGGACTAGTTTTTAAGTTTATGCTACTAGAAGAGGAATCTGTCAAAAATATTTGCTGGTTTCTGCTCCCTAATATATAATGAGGCAAATAATAGATTAAGCAAAATTACAGGAGGAAAGACTAGGGAATAAGTATCCTAAGGGCTTTGATGACCTTTGAAATTTTCTAGGAAAACTAGAAGGCATGAACAGGTTCAGGGCTGTGTACCTGCTCAGTAAAGATCTGAGAAGGCCCCAATTATTCTGTAATTATTATTATTATTATTATTATTCCCCAATTATTGCTATACCATGGAGTTGTATTAATCAGAAAAAATGCCCTGGAGGAGCTTTGAAAGTTACTCTAATACATACACAGAATCCCTAATCAGCTGGTCAAAGATGTTTTTTGGTTCTAGGTGTTTAAATAAATCTCTGTCCAAAAATCAGCTGACCTTTTAACTATATATTGGAGATATCAGGACCACAAAAAAGTACGAGTTTCAAAAATTAATTCAAAAAATTAATTAAATGTACAGTCAAATAATAATAGATGTAATAAGCAGCAATAATAAATCTTGGGAAAGAAATCAATTTACACACTGTATCATATTATACTATTGAAAAGCTCCAGTTTACAACAAAAACAACAATGCAATAACAAATAGAAAAGAAAATGTGAGCAGTCGTGGCTTGAATGAGCAGCAGGAAAGCCAGGGATAGAACCAGCCAGTGTCATCTGAGATCCCGACATGTTGGAACTTTGGGTGCTGGGCAAGAAATTAACCTGCTTGCCTCCCTGGTAAGCAGCCATGGCTCAAGCAAGCAGTGGGCAAGCCAGGGAGAGAACCAGTCAGCATCTCCCAAAATCTGGCCATGTTGGAATTTAGGTTGGTGAGCAAAAAAGCAGCATGCTCTCCTTCCTGTTAAGCAGCCGTGAGCCTACTGGCATGTGGACTGAGAATCAAACATCCCATCTTTCCCCCTCCCTCCTCCCTCACCCATCCATTAGCAACAAGGAGCCAGAGGTCTGAGCATCTCTTGGGAGGATGACAGTTTGCAATATAGCAAATATGGGAGATTTCCTTCTGTCTTCTCTGTGAAGGCAAATAATGTTTTCACTGTTTTTGCTTTGTTCGGATCAATTGTCCTGCTCTATTCAATATTCTCTTTTGATAAGTTTTATAATGTTCTGGCTTTGGTTTGATTTTGCCATACCTGATTGAATGGACAACTATTGTGAAGATAACAAGATATACTATGGTACCTATTACTGTTAACCCGGTATCCTGCTGTGAAGTTCTGTACCAGTTTCACTGCATTGTCAGTAAACGCAGTAAATTTCAAAGGTTAGATTTTTCCCTACAAAGTCTTCAGGTCAGTTTTAAATATAAATATCTTTAAATATCTTTAATGAGCTCAAGAAAACTAACTCTGGTGAATTAAAGGATAGAGTGAGAATAATGCTTCACTAAACTTAAAGTATTAATAAAATAATAAAAGTCATAAAATACAACTTAACTAAAATTTGAATTTGAGAAGTAAAGTTACCAAAAACAGTAATTTACTAGCATGGCTAGAAATTGGATTTGAGCAGTCAAAAGAAATGATCAGCAGACTTGAAGACAAGTTACTCAAGGTTATCTAGTCTGATGAAAATAAAAATATGGAGAAAAATAAACATAGCCATGCAATATTATCATGCACACCAACTTGCACATAACAGAAGTGTCAGAAGGAGAGGAAAAGAAAAAGGGCCAAAATAATAATTTAAAAATTATAGCTAAAATCTCTCCAAATTTATTGGAAAATATTATAAAACATAAAACTTTCATAAACTCTGATTTTGAAGAAATTCACACCTAAGCTTATAAGCTTAAAGAAATTCATATCTAGTCAAAAGTTTAAAATGGAAGATAATCTTAAAAACAAGGGGAGAAGCAATCCATCACATATTACACTAAAATTAAATGCCTTTTTTATTACAAACTATGAAAATCAAAATCCAGAGACAAGATATATTCAAAGTGCTAGTGAAAAAAATCCAAGCAAAATTAAAATTATATCTAGCAAAACTATTTTTAAAAATTAAAAAAAAGAATTAACACCCTTAGATAAATTTCATTGCTAACATATTTTTCCAAAATGATACCAAGAGAGTCTTCCATACTGAAATGAAAGGACACTAAATAGTAATAGTAATTTAACTACAATAAGTAAAGGATAAAATAAAATTAACCACATGAGCAAAAAAACAAAGGACAAAATTAGTATGCTTTCTTTACAATTTATTTTGTCTGCTTCTAAAAGTGCCAGTATGAAGAATTATAAATTAATTTTTATGAGCCAACAATGTAGAAAAAATATAATTTGTCATAGTAACAATATTAAGAACAGGGTATAATAGAAAAAAGTTATAAAATACTGTTGCAATTACTTTGAATTTTTTCTCCCAAACTAGGTTTTTAGAAGGTAAGATATTAACTTCATTCTTCCTTAGAAAATATTTCAAAATGTAAAAGGAATGACAAGATACATTAAACAATATTTAGTCAACACATAAAATGCTGTAACAGAGAACTGAAAAACAAAATAAGACATATTTAGAAAATAGTAAATGACAGAAGTAAATCTTTTTGATAAGCAATTACATTAAATATGAATGTATTAAACTTTCCATTTTAAAAGGCAGAGATTGGAACAGCAGATAAAAACATAATTCATATGTATATTTTGTCTTTAAAACAAATTCAAGGATACAGTACTCAAATGTGTTGGGTACTAACACATTTGATTATCTATTAATAAAATTATCTATTAATAAAATAGATTTTCAGACAAAAAAATTGACACTAAAGTGAGAAAGATATTACATAATAGTAAAAGTATAAATCCATCTAGAAAATATTATAAACTGCATTCACCTGATAACACAGTTCCCAAATATACCCTATGAAGCAAAACCAAAAAATAAATTGCTAGGAAAAAAATGTCAAGTCAAAAATGATAGATATTTTAATATTATAATCTCAATGTATGGAAAAACTAAACATAATATTCACAAGAAAATAGATTTGCTAACACTAACATACCACACAATAGAAAATTCTTGATAATTACACATAGAGAATTCTGTCAGGTAGATAACATATTAAATCACTAATCTCAATATATTTAATAAGGTTTAATTCATATGAAGTATGTTTTGTGACCACATTGGAAAGATATTGAAAGTTAAAATGGAAGAAAATTTTAAAAATTCACAAATATGTAGAAATTAACTCCAAAGGCCAGGAATATAGCTCAGTGGTATAGCACCTACATGGCAAATGCAAGGTCCTGAGTTCAATTCCTGATACAAAAAAAAAAAGAGAAAAATTAACTCCTAAAGAGAGACAGAGAAATTAGGACTTTAGAAAATACTTTAAAAGAATGAAAATAAGACACAACATAGTTAAAGGTAAACAAAAGTGTAAAAGTGCTCAGATAGAAATTTATAGTTATAAATACCTTAGAAAAAGAGATATCAAATCAATGCATCTTATCTGTTGTACTGTACTGTATTGTATTGTATTGTATTGTATTGCAGTGGGGATTGAACTCAGGACCTTGTGCATACAAGGTAAGAACTATACCACTGAGCCACATCCCCAGCTCCACCTAGAAAGAGAAAACTAAATCGAATTCATGCATAGGATAGAAATTAAAAATATTGAAGCATAAATAAATGAAACACAGAATAGGGAAACATACCAAAAGTTGGCTGATGATTAACAATACCAAAAGTTGGCTGTTTGAAAATATAAAAATAAATAAGTGCAGACTATAAACTCCAGCACAACCACATGTACCAAGAAAAAAAGAAAAGTCAGTTATTAAAACATGAATTTAAGAAATGTGATTACTAGTTGTGTTACAGAAATACATAAATATGATTATAAAGAAATAATAAGAATACTTATATGCCCAAAATTATATAACCTGGAAATAATTAATAAATCAAGGAGAAATAGAAAGTCTCAATAAGTCTCGAACAAATAGACTTGGTTTGCATTTGAAAAACTTCCAATAAAGAAAAACCCAAACAAGAGGACAGCCAATGTTTAGAGGTTTAACAATAATCTTTATAAAACACTTTCAAATAATACAAGAGGAAAAAAAAATTCTGACTTATTGTTCGAGACCAGCATTACCTCAATACTACAGGTAGACAAAGACAAGACAATTTAGAAAAACAAATGTGCTATTACATGCTACAGTATGGATAAATTTCAGAAAAAATATGCTAAATGAAAGAAGCTAATCCCACACCCACACCAAGAGGCAGGGAGGGAAAAGGGGAAAGAGAGAGAGGGAGAGAGAGAGAGAGAGACAGAGACAGAAAGAGAAACAGAGAGAGAGCACTCTTACAATTTTGATTACATTCACATAAAATGCTGCTTTCACAATTGGATAATTTTCTGTGAAAACAAAGCAAAATAGAAATATGAATGTTTATTTTGGTAGTAGGAAAGGCAACTGAATGGGGATCCTATTTCACTGTTTGAATATTGGTGTTTCATGATCAAGTTAAAAGAAAATTATAGTCATTGATAACTAAAAATGTCTACTGATTTTATAAATTTGGACAAATGGTCAATGAGTGATGTCATTCTTAAAGGCAAAGAAATATAAAATTAAATGCTTCAAAGTTAGAAATACCAGTTATAAATTTGATATACTGTATTTGTTTTTTAAGATCTTAAAAAAAGTAAGCTTGTGTTCTGTATATTTTAAATCTTGTATATTTTATTACTAGAACTCAGATTTCATCTCTCTGACCTTTCTCTTCCTTGTATCAATGGTGATTTGACAAAGTATTTTGTATATTATATTCATCTAAAGTTCATACAGGATACCCTAAGAGGTGATATTGTTTCCCTGAACATAGGATTTTTCATGCTTACCAGGCAACATAATATAGAACTTTAAAGAATCAGGAGAAAATTTTAGCTGAGCAGAATTTTCTATTTTTGTCATATTATCTAAAAGTTTTCAAATGTACCACCTTGTATATTTCTATCTGGGATCCTGGAAGGTAAACCAAAAAGGTATGAAAACTTAAACAAGAGTCAGAAAACTCATGTGGAAAATGATTCCTATCTCTCTCTTGAGTCCCTTTGTATGCTCTGCCCCTGCCTTCCTTTCTCTGGCCCTCCAGCTCTGTTAGATTTTAAATTTTCCACAAGCAGAACCTCTTTTTGAAAAGAAGTCTGAATATTTTTAATAATATGCAAAATTTGTTGAAACCATGGACTGTAAATAAAGGATGAATACTCTAATAAAATGTATAGATTTATTTTCAGCAATTGATTAACAGAATAAAAGAAAATAAGGCTGTATCGTATGCTAAAAGAATGCAATATAAAATTGTATTTGCAATATTCAGAGTTTATATGATTTCAGTTAAACAACTAAGAGAGAAAATAATTATTTTGCAATAAATTGTTAGCACATGTAAAGGAATTCTAAAGATAACAAAGTTATGTTCTCAAAAGTAGTTATATTAGTCAATGTTAATAGCTATGATAACTATAGAAAATTCAAATATACATTGCAATAATTTTTAAATAAATCAAATTTTACTGAATCTCTTCCAAACATTTTTGTTGTTGTCACTTTATAATATCCAATGAATAGGGTCAAATATCTATTCAAACGAATTGTGCATATAGGATAAGTTTGAATGGTAAATTTACTGTTTGGTGTTTTTTCCCCTCCTCTCAAAATGTGACTTTAAGTAGCTACATAATGTAGCTACTTAATTATTAATCAACACACCAGAACTTTCCAGATTTTCTTTTGATTTTAGAATTATTATTGATTTGCTTTCCTCTGACTCAAGGCTCTTCAAAACCCAGAAATATGTTCCCAGAATGTTTCTTTCCCAGAAGTGTTCTGACTTGGTTTCAGCCAGTGAGAAGATTGGGAGCGGGATTTTGAAAATGGAATAGATGTTGAGACTATTATTCCTGTTTGTTTGTTTGTTTGTTTGTTTGCCAGAAGCACATCTGGCAATAAACCTGAGGTCCCTGAACATTGCCCTAGAAATCATCCAGCCTCTCCCCTCTGTGGGCAGCAGCATTTCTGATTACCTGTAAACAGAACAAACCTGAAAGTGACTATTATCTTCCTTTATATCTGATTCTCCAACCTTCCCAACAGCTTAAGCTACATCTAATCCTTGCATTAAATTTCTTTCTTGTTGAAATACCTACCATTTTCTTTTTTTATTACTGAATCCCTGAGCAATAAAATAATTACCATGTCCTAATGAGTAGTCATCTTGGGAGATATTCTTTTCATTCTAATGAGATGGCAATATTCAAAATATTTTTTAGGATGTTGCTCTAAACAAATCTCTCAACTTCTGAATAACATTGGCCAAATTGTAAAAGTTCCATCATTTTAGCATGAATCTGCTATTTTAAAACAGAAGTTGCTTAATAACATTTAAAATGTTAGGTAAAATGCATCCTGGTTGTGCCCTGACATTTCTTCCTGCACAATTTCAAGTATTATCATTTTAATCTCCATTATTGCAGAATGTGACTGCATTTGTACATGGTGTCTCTAAAAGCATAATTTAAAATGAGATCATTGGAAATGGATCTAATCCTCTATGAGTGGTGCCCTTATAAGAACAGACACACAGAAGGGAGAACGCTTCAAGAGAGGAAGAGGTAGTCACCAGGACTCCAGAACTTGAATGAAATTCTAGTCTCCACGACCATAAGAAATGCAATCTATCACTTAGGCATTTAATATGTGTTACTTCTTTATGGAAGATTGAGTGAACCAAAATAGTCATTCACTGAGCAATTCTATCTTGCATGTGAAAATATAAATGACTGAAATACTAATTATAATTTTGGAAGAGTTTTACAAAATTATCTAAGGGTAATTCTGATAGGTACATGTATGTATCATGAAAAGATTCTAAATGTAGATATAAGTTTCCTAAAGTTGAGAAAATGTGTAGAAATAGCAATTACTCAAATGTCACTATAAAAAAATTTAATTTTAATGTCATTATATCTTATAAACTCATTTTGAGGAATATATCAACATAAACAAGCTTCACAAATATATCTTTGTAAGCATAATCTAAAATATTTCCATTTATTGAATACAAAGATGAGGAATAAGCAGCATTTTAAAATTAGGCAATTACATCAGAGAATTGGATCAAAAAATGGCCAGAAGCCAACTGAGAGCAGCATGATTTTATATATGTAATTTAAGGATGTTATCTATCTTTGCTTTTTCATTTCAAGACTCCAGAATAGAAAGATGGCAAATCAGTGAGCAATAAAATACAGAGCCTGCTGGGGAGAAAAAACTCATATGCCAGAATAAAATATCCTGGAGAGATCCAGACAGAAGGAGACTGATCCTCTTGACACAGGAAGAAATTAAAATGAAAAAAGCTCGTCAAATATGCAGTCTTGGGGATACAAGTGGAACAGCTAAAAATAGCGGACAGGGCACTTTGGCTGCGACCTGCCAAGCCACCTGAACTTGCACTGGCCATGACCAGCTGCAACCTGCAGAGCTGCCCAGACTCATTCCCACCGTGACTCACAGGAGCCATAGCCATGGTGAAGTCAGGGGTTGGTGAGCCCAACGGAGATTGGAGCCAGTGAAGGGACATTCATTAATCCATGGTCAGTCCTGGAAATAAGACCTCCCCACAGAAAGGGTGAGACCAAATGGGCGACATGTTGGAATCGGGCAGGAGGAGCCTGAACTAGGAACAACAGTGACTTCAGTTGGTTGCTCCCTCCCCAGAGCAGATTCGTGGGATTTGATTGATCTGGGTCACACCTCTGGCTGGGAACCAATAAGCCATCCCAAACCAATTCCCTACATCTAACACACACTAACCTGGTGAAGGCCCCTGCAGTTTGATTGGCCCGGTGGGGAGGGGCCAGCATATGCAGCCCCTGCTTACACCTCAGTGACAAGAGCAAACAGGAGAGGGCAGAAATCCCTCACCAGGGTGCTTCAGAAGAACCATAACCAACAAGGAAAGAGGCTGAGATCTCCTCTATGGAAGAAACCAAAAACATGACAAGAGAGAGACAAGAAAAAGCCTTCAGCCCAAAACCCTTAGAACACTGATCTAGGAGAGGAAAAAACAAAAGAGACTGAGGGCAGTAAACATGCAACATCAGGCATGGCTTCAATGGACATTAAGAGATATCTTCAGGACCTTGTAGACGAGCTCAAAACTGAAATATTAAATCAGGTAAACAAAGATATAAGTAGATTAATAAAAGAAATGCGAACCACCCCTCAGGAAGACACAGACAGAAGAAGGGAGGAACACAAAAAAAGGAGAGAAACATTCAATAAACAATATAAAGAAAATCTAGAATACATGAAGCAGACCCAAAGAGATTACCAAGAAATTAAAAACTCCATTGAAATCTGGCAAAACTGCTTGAAAGAAACTAAGAATAGGCTATCAAAACTTGAAGAGAAGCTTGCAATGTGTGACCATGAAAGGAAAGATCTCTTAAAAATAACAAAGAAGCAGGAAATAATACAAAGGCTAGAAGATGACAAGAGAATCTATAATTTAAGAATAAGAAACATGAACAAAGAAGCAGGAATAAAAACAGGTGAATTACAAAGGCTATTCAGGGAAATAATTAAGGAAAACTTACCAAACATGGGAAAAGAAAATTATATTCAGTTACATGAGGCATACAGAACTCTAGCCACCTACAACCAAAACAGAGCTACACCCAGACAGGTAATAATCAAGATACCAGAAATTCAACTTAAAACAGAATATTAAAAGCCATCAGAGAAAAGAAACAGATTATCTATAAAGGAAAGCCCATCAACATCATGGCAGACTTCTCAACACAGACCATCAGATCAAGAAGACCTTAAAGTGAAGTATTCCAAGCCCTGAAAGAAAATAACCTCCAGCCCAGATTGATGTACCCTGCAAAACTGTCACTAGAAATTAATGGAGAAACAAGATGCTTCCATGACAAAGAATTTGTGACCACCAATCCAACCCTACAGAGAATACTGAAAGACATTCTAGAGAGAGAAAAAAAAAAATAACAGGATTTTAGGAACAGTGGCAGAAAGGCCTCAGTGAATGGAGCAGGCAGTAGAATAAAAGAGAAAAGTAGACAAAGGCAGAAAAATAGCATAGCAGAAATGAGGCAGAGAAGGTTGGCTATAATCTCTAACATAGATGGCCTTGATACACTAAAAAAAAAAAAAAGACAGGCAGAGTAGAACAGGAGGTAGGGTCCATCAAGATGCTTTGTACAGGAACTATAATCAACTGAGAGAGGGTTTATGGACCAAAAATCAAATATGAGAAAATTATGCTGTATGTGACAGTGAACCAGAGAGAAATAGCAATATGACCACCACCTGCAGATAGGTTGGAAAGATGGATATTTATGTGCAGTAGAGAATTACTCAGCTATTACAAAGGAAAACCTTGATGCTTTTGTAGGTAAAGGAATACAACTTGAGGTCAAGTTCAGGAGTGAGAAGGTTTGGAACCACTTAGTTTAAAAAGCAAGTTGCCCCCCCCCCATATAAAAACTGAGGGAGCTGGTGGGACCCAAAATGCACAGCACCCTGTGGGAGTGAAAGCAGAGGAATAACCTAAAAAAAGAAGGCAGAGGATATTGTTAATAATGTACCAGGATTTAAAACCCACATTACTCACACCACTCTGCTTAAATGGATTATATTCTGATCCAGTTTGTCTACTTGTACTAGATTTGAGGGCACAGACAGTTATCCCAAAAATAGCAGGATATAGTATGGTAATCAACCTTAATTTCCTATTAACGTAATCTGAAGCTCTGTACAACTTATACTGTTTTGCCATGACTGATCTTAAACGAATCTGGTTAGATTGCTGTTTTGTATTGATAGATTTTATTCAAAGCTGTTATGATTGATAGTATCAAGTCTGAGAGTACAGGCAACTACACTGAAGATGACAAGATTAACTAGAATATCTATTCTGTTTGATTATTACCTGCTTTGGAAGTTTTATGCTGTCTACAATGATTATTTTTATTAATATTATTATGTACTGCTGTATTCAATTATACTGCTATATTCAATTGTGCCAGATGATATATATAGACAATTCTGTTGAAGATAATAAGAGACAATACAGTAACCATTGTAGGTCATCTTGTACTGTGCTTTTATATGACTTTTTGGTTCCATGTTTTTATAGGAATTTGTTTTGTTTTGTCTTGCTATGTTTTATTTTTTTCCTCTAATACAGAAAGGATAGAAATACATGTAAAGACTCATGCATGCATAGCTCTTTACAGTCTCACTGTTTGAATATCTACTTTGTACGCTTTAATTTTGTAACTTGAACAACTATTTCTAAGAGGACAATATGTAATTTATCAACTAGTGATTTCTTACTATTTATCTTTTTTTTGAAATTGTGTATGATTTCAACCCTTTTCATGCTTTTTTCTCCTTAAAAAAAGTAAAAAAAATAATATTATAAGGTCTCTTCCAATATATCAGTTGGTGACATGCTAAGACAAAATTTTGAAAATTCATATTCTAGCCATGTATGTTCTTATAAAGAAAAGCTTCAAAATTTAAATTTGAAATGTCTGGGCTTCAGTCAAAACCGTGATTTGTGAGATACAAATATGTCTTTAGACATGATAAGTAATCTGTCAAATACATAAAGTAGCACAGAGTAAAAAATGAATGTAATACTCTGATATAATTCAAAATTGGTCCAAGTATTGCTAGTGGGTTTCTTATTCACAAATTATGGTTGATCTTCCCTTTGAAATATAAAGGTACTGAAATAAAATGTTATATATGTGTCATTCAAAAAGAAAGCATCAAAATATAGACAAGGCTCCTTTCTTGTCACTGTGACACATCTGTCCTGGGGCTTGCACCCATCACCATGGGAAGCCCCTATCCTAAGGATCTAATTCTATTTCCACGTTTTACCCATAAATACTCTAACTTAAAAGTTTAGAGAAAAGATCACACAATTTTAAAATACTTCCTTCTTAGTACTCTTTCCATACATATGCCATAACTTTTCAACTGAAAATCTATTGCTGGAATCGATACTTTCCTTAGGCTTTTTCTATTATCAATACAGCTTCAAATAACAACCTTAAAAATTTTTCATCTTTAGGGTAGATAAGCTTCATACAAATTAAATTCCAAAAGTTAAATTGCTGTATCAAAAAATAAGTAGATTCATAGATTATATAGATACAGACGTAAATAGATCCCTTTTGTTTTTATATAGTGAATTCCCATAATTTCATAATTATGTTCTTAAATAATTACCTAGATAAAATGCAGTGCTGTGATTTGAAAATTAATGAAATCAAGTGTGTACCATTTAGTCTCTCAATTAGCATAGGTAAACAAAACCAAAACAGATAAAGTTTTCCTGTACATGTTTTCTAAATGTGGGAAAAAGTATCATTACTGCAAGCACTTATTTTTTGCTTATTCCCAAGTGATCATCAGGCTTTTGATTCCTAACTGGTCTGTAGACCTCATGAAGAATATAAAGCTACAAATCCACTTTCACATGAGAACATATCCAGTTCTCAGCATCATGATGCTACAACTCCGCTGCTTTTATTAGAGCAGATTATGTCATTGCCAAGACACCATTAGCTGTGTGGTACCACCCTGTTCATCAACCAGCAGCATCAGAGAGTTCGTGTTTCCCCAACCAAGTTGTAACTCTGTTTGAATACGCTTAGTGTGTCACCAAATCAAAAAATCTTTATTTTATGAATATATTTATACCTATTTTTTTTACTATAACTGATTTTATTAGAGGTCCACAATGATTTGTCTCCGTTTAGATCATTGTTGGCCTGGACATAACTCTCTCCTTCCCTTTGTAAATCACTACTTGATGAAGTAAGTATGGGACCTTAAACCTCATCAGACAGAGTGATTTCCATGGAGGACAGATTATTTCTCCACTTCAACACCATTATTCTCAATTCCCTGGAGTCATAGGTGTTAGCAAAGGCTAAGCCCCACATTAGGTAATCCAGACCATCCTCTGGCAAGGCTCCTCTCAGAATTATTTGTTGTTTGATTTTGTCTCTTAAGTCCAGTTCTATTCATTGACTTAAGCATTTGAAAATTTAAAAAGTGTCCTGGGAAATCTTAACATTTCTTCTCAAAGCAAATCCACACATTATAAAATCTTGAAGCATGTGAGAACTTTATTTTTCTAAACCTCAAGAGGCAAAAATGTTCTCTTTCAAGAAGAATGCTTATATATATATTTCTCCTGAAGACTTCACTCTAATACACATTTAATTTCTGAATATTTGAGGTCTGCTTATAATATGGATTACTTGCTGCATATATTAATGGACATCATTAATGAGACTTACTATGCTGAAAAAAATTATTGCACTGAAAAAAATTTATTTGAAATGGCTTTCTGGGTGTCAAATGGAGAAAATTATCAAAATAGTGAGGAAAAGGAAAACAAGACAATAGTTACTATCCATCTAAGGCAGAGGATTAGACTTTTGATACCCAGCATGCAATAGCAATAAAACTCTCAGATCTATCAGCTACAAGTTGACAAGTAATCACACAGGATAGAGACTGAGTTGAAATTATGAAAATTGAAAATCCTGATCTTCCTAGTTTTTATTAGTGCTGATATTATATCAAAGATACATGTAAATTAACTAGAATTTCAGGTTTTCTCTGTTTCTAGAGATTTATAATAAAATGTACATCATTTTGGACAGTAATGTCATGGTCTTTGTACCTGTTAGGTTTGTTTTACAATAATGAAATACCTGGGACCATTAATTTATGAATAGAAAAGGTTTATTTTGGCTCATGGTTTGGAGGTTCCAGTACAGGGACAGGCGGCCTTACTGTTTCAGGCCTCTGACTAGGGAAGCCCCTAAACGAGGGAGCATGTAGAAAAGAAAATCATGAATCATGAATCAGAAAGCAAAGAAAGGGGAACAGAGACCCAGGTCCCACAACCCCTTTAAGGGTGCATGGCCAAAGACTTCAGGACCTCCCACAAGCTCTACCTCCTCAGGGTTCTACCAGCTCTCATTCTTCTCATCTGGGGATCAAACCTTTAGAACATGGACCTTGAAGTGATATTCAAGTTTGAAACTATAGCAACCCCAGTTAATGACTGAATAGTTGTTACAAACTTGTTCTCTGCCAAGAGTAGCTTAAAAAAGCTGGGAAGCATTTTTAATATGTTTGAAAGTCTTAGAACACTACTAATGCAGTAGTGATTTGAAGGACCATGATTGAAGAAAAAACTTAGAGAAGTGAGACTGAAATAATGAACTATTTTATAGGATTTTCCTATGCCTTTAGATAAAAATATATGTGCTGCATGCTTTTTTTTTCTTTTGCACTCTCTCTCTCTTTCTCTCTCTCTCTCTCTCTCTCTCTGTAAGGCAATTGACCAAAGTAGTTCAATGATTTGTATGTTTTTACCGACAAGAAATTTGCATTGGACCACAGCATCACCAGTAATTGGTACTAAAAGTAGTGTTTAAATTTCTTAGTTAATTCTCTAGTCTTATAAAGCAATTATCCTCAAGATCATATATATTAAAGGTATACAGAATTGACAATAATTGACATTTCATTTTCTCACATGAATTTTTGTGAGAGTATTTAAAGTGTACTCTCTTTACAAGATTCAAAAATATAATTACTAGTAACGATGGTAAACACACTACACATTAGATTTCCAGAACTCATTACTCCTGTACAAATGAAACTGTGTCCCTTTTGATAAAAAAAACTCCTTATTTCCCCCATCTGCTGGCTGCTATCATTCTATTCTCTGGTTCAACTGTTTTAGATTTCACATATAAGAAACACTATTGTCTTGGTTACCTTTCTCTCTCATTGTTTAGATAAAATAACTGATGCCAAAAGTTAGGGAAGGGTAGGTTTATTTTGTACAGTTTTTAATGTTGCAGTCCATACTCCAAGTGGCAGGGCTCCAAGGGGCAGGATAGCTTGGGCGGGGCGGGGAAAGGGTTGCCATAAACGGCAAGCATGAATGGGCAAGAGAGAGAGAGACACACCTTCTTCCCATGATACTTCATATCTTGGCTCCCCCTCTTGATGGGTGAAACACTCAAACCACTAATCCAAATGCTAGACAATGAACCACTCAAAAACGCTAGATTTGGTTGCATGAGGCTTGGGGTGGGGCCACAGGAACATAAACCACAACCATATCTCCCCTGTCCCTCCAAAACACTCATGCACATCCTTTACACAAAAGACATTTAGTTCATCCCAGAGAGTTGCCACAGTCCTAACAGTTTCAGCACTGCTAAAAAGTCTGAGTCCCAAGCCTCCTCTGAGATCTATGGCAAACTGTTAACTGTAACCCACTGTACAAATGAAAGACGGTTAAACATTTCCAAAATGCAAAAGCACAAGATAAACGTTACCATTCCAAAAGTTAGTCTTTATTTTCATAAGCTCCACTTGGCTATGTCATAGCTCCTCTCTTATGTACTTCTAAGGTCCAATTTTTTTCTTGATAATTACTTCCAATGTGAATTACTCCTATAGTGTGATGATTAAAAAAACAATGTAATATAAAAGTGATAAACCAAATTAAAAGTACCTGAATGGCTATTGTGAAGCTTTCAAAGTCAATACAAGATTTTTGTTTTGTTTTGTTTGCTTAGAAAAGGAAAGATGAGAAGTAGGTGAAAAAAGCTGAATGACCTAATAATAATCAGCAAAATATATATCTTCCTGATATCTAGTGATATCTTAAATTGATTTGGAAATGAAACTTACTTTAGAAGAGATTATGCTACACAGGTAAGAGTAAGATATGGCAAATTTATGTGAAAAAAAAATGACTCAAAATGTGGAAAGCCTGATGAAAATGGTGAGAAAACTTAGTTAGTTCCAGTCTAAAAGAAGAGGTTGCAGATTGACAGAGGCCTACAAATTCAAGATGTACCACAAAAGCCAGGAAGCTGACCACAGAAGCAAATACGGCATACAGAATCTTACACCCAAACCTTGTTTTAATAATTACCAGTGAAGATAATAGGTTCTGTAGACTGATATTGAGTAATAATTTATATGTCATTGGTTTAGTTGTACATATACATATATAAAACAAAATTTCATGTGACATAAAATTTTATTATTAATCTATGCCAAGAATTCACATATAAAACACAGACAGAAAAATTTCACATTGCTAATTTTTAAAATAATAACCATGTGGGAAAATGATATTGCCTTTGTTTAATAAAAAAGCATAGAAAATATATTATATTTAGCTATTTTCTCAAGTAGTTTAGTTTTAACTTTCCTTCTATTTTCTCTACACTTCTGACCTTCAAATTCTGTAGTATTATATTTTTCAGAAAGGATATTCTCATTGCAGAATTTGTCTATGAGACAAACTTTGAATTAGGTCTTCTAAGTTACAAAAGGAGATTTCTCATTTGAAAATAATCTGCACATAAAAGATAAACAAAAGAATTTTTTTTACTTTTTTGGTTTTTACATTGTACCATTTTTATTCAAGATCTCTTTCCCCTGTCCTCTCTATGCTGACTTTAAATCCTCTCAGTAAAACTACACATTTCAAAATGCTCATGGTTTAGCTATAAATTTTCATATGGTTTATCTTCTATGAGAAACTCAATATATATATATATATATATATATATATATATATATATATATAATACAAAATAAAAGATAATAAGAAAAAAAGCAAAAGAAAAAAGGTATTTTAATCAAGCAAGGACAATGTATATAAAAGTGTATCTTAACACAGTACTCTTACCTGTTTTATGTTTTTGGCCTACTAGTCTGATTTTCGAACTGTATACATATAGCAATATTATGTACATGTAGCAATCCTCTGTAGTGAATGCAGTCATTACATACTGCAAACACGTACTAAAAAAGTAAAAAAAAAAAAATTTTCAGTTTTTTTTATTCTTTTCTATTTTTCTGTTGGGATTTTCTGCCTTACCAAACATTATTTCTTTGCTATATTAGGGATCATACTTAATTCAGATTTAAACTCTCCAGTTCCAATTCCTAATTTTCTCAATCTATTTTGGAGTTAACTTCTCTATATTGTTATTGTTGATTTTTCTCCCCTTGAAAATGGTCACATTTTCAGAGCTCTGTGAACATCTTTTAATTGTGAATTATATTTTGGACATTATCAATAGTTCTTGTGGAGCCTGAGTTCTTTTATATTTCTCTGAAAAATGTTAATGTTTACATTTTAACTTCACTAAAACAACTAAGTTAACATCGAACTTCAGATGTTTTTACATGGATAGAAAGACAAAACTCTAGCTCATGTCTTTTATTATTTACTAAAAGCTATAGTGAGTCAGTTTCTTGCCTATTTGGTTGTTTCATCAACGCAGGAATTGTTTACACACCACGTAGTACTTCTCTGGTCCTGTTCATCCAGGAGGCTCCCCTATTTTCTGGTGATGTGAGGGTCTCACATTCATTCTCAGGTCAAAAAGAATGTTTTATATTAGCATTTTTGCTACTGTAGACCACATTGTGAGAGCCCACTTTCAGTACACAGCTCCAAAAATGGACAATTTATTCACATCCCGCCTCTGTGCCAAGCTTAATTTCCTCTCCTCTGATTTATTCTCAAATGCTTTTAGGTAGTGGTTTGTTTGGTTTTGTTTGTTTGTTTGTTTTCCCCCAGGATTATTTATAAGTATCTTAAGAAAAAATATTAGGACCTTAATCTGCCATATTGGAAATGAAATTTTACAAATATTTCAATTAATTCTATTCACATGATTTTGAATAGTTTTTATTTCTTAATTTATCTAAATAATGTTTTAAAGTTTAGAAATACAAGCCTTTCAGGAAAAATGCTTTAAATTTTTTGAACTAAAAAATCTAATATTTAGCTCTTTTGTATTTCATTTCTTAATATTTCATTTCTTAATTTTTATATTAAATATAAAAAATAGATAAGCAATTTAAACTAATAGTTTATTAGGCAATTCAATCTGAAAAAACAGAATCATTGAAATGTATTTCAGTATTAAAGTACTGTTTCTTCTATAATTTATTTCATTCACCAAACAAAAGTGATAACTTGAATATAATAGGTGGTTACAGGCAGATGGGTCTGAAACAGATAATCCTTTTGATTAAAAATTCACTTATACTCCTTCAGTCCTCCTTCAGTAAAAATGTAGTGAAATTTTATATACTCCTGGTTGTATCCATGAAAATCTCCAATTTTCTTCTTTGTGTGGCAATAAAGATTGCTTAGGAAAATCATTACTTAGACTACTCATGTTAATGCATTTGGTCTCATAGGCATGAATTCTTATTCCCAAGATGAATTGTTACAATCAACCACCCTGCTTGTTGAAAGATCCAGTGTTTAGATTATAAGATATAGTAGTTATTGAGAGAATAATTTTGTACAGTGGGAACAAGACATGATTTATTTGCATATAAATTCAAATACATGGATAAAAATAATTGAAATTAATACTAAAAATTGAAACTAATTTATTTAATTGCTCTTACCCTAAAGTAATTCAAAGTAACTCTAATATTTTGTAACAAAAAACTCAGGTAGCAAGTTTCTCTGCCGTATTTCATTTCACCATCATACCTCATCTCTAAGTACTTTCTCTATCTAGTTTGCCTTTATCAATAACAAGTCTCTTTTCATCAGTTGTTTCTTTTACTAATGTTTTGAGACTCAAAGTTATATCATATTTTTCCGGATCTGAAAGAATGATACAACCACGGAAACCTTTGAGCTAATTTGTGGAAGCACTGTATTTAAATGTTTGTATATTTCTATACAAATATCTAAAATAAGGCTATAAACAATGTAATGCTAATAAAGAATTTTTATATTTTCAGCATGAAATGTTTTGTTCCAAAGTAAAGAGATTTGAGAGAGATACACATTTAAAGGAGGAAGAAGAGAATAGGTCAGTATATAGGAATTCCTCCAAATAAGATAAAAAATAAAAAATGGAAATTTTGATTATTAGAGTGTCAAAACTCTGGCTTTACCTTTTAACACTATGATTTTCTGTTTTTTCTTAAATATGAAACAGTTCATCATATCAGTGATTATTACAGAATACCTATAAAAAAGAAGAAAATAAATAAACTTAATTTATTTTAAAGTAGCACTAGTAATCTAATTTCAAAATACTATGATGAATACCTAATTACAAAATATTATAATTACATATCTAAGTACATATGCGACATTAAGATACATAAATGACATCTAACCTACCAGCAAATGGTGCCCTACATTCATATGTATATAGCATGATCTGCATTTCCTATTTTTGCTGTAACATGAACACTACCAATGTCCATAATTGATCTATTGATGCTCATTAGTTTCATTTTTCTTTCTCTTTGGTTGTTTCTGAGAACTGATTCATCTGAAAGTAATTTTAAGTCACTCAAATATAAGTAGTTATTTGTGTTACTTTTATTATTATGTGTTACTTTTATTATGTTTTGCTTTTCTGTCAAAAATCCTCTCTATAATATTAAATACAAGCACTGATTATTTAAAGATTAAAATATCATTTTTTAAACCATGGATTTCAAAAATCATAAAATCCCATTATCAAACCTACTTCAAAAGGCAGAAATGTTATCAATCTCAGGAATAATGCTTACTAACAAATGTAGGAAGTGTGAGCGAAATGGATAGTCATCATTCATAGCCGATGAACATAAGGGTCACTATTAAAATCAAGGGATGGATATTTGTTGAGATAAAAAATATTAGAAAATGTTAAAGTAACACCCCACAGAACACTAGTTAAACACAAAAGAGAAAGTGACAACATTACACTGGAGAAAAGGCACAAACTGCAACCAGCTTAGGTAATAAACATTAGTGTGGAAAGGTATGGAACAGACTGGCATTATGTTCCTCCACGATGGACTTTATACTGTAAAGAGCCCTGTCTCATTTTTGTCACGCCTGAGTCTGACCACAAAGACACAAGAGAGCAACTCCAATTGGACCCAGGTTAAGGACACAGGCAGAGAAAATTCTTTTAGACACTAGAAGAATAGAAACAAGGAAAAACTGAGAAATAATTCAAAAATTGTTGATACCTGAAAATTAATTGCTGTGTTTCTAAATAAGATCCCTTACAAGAAGAGACAAAGAGACATTGTTGGAACTGTAAGTGAAATTTGAATAAAATCTTCAGTTTGGATGATAATTATACTACTGTTTACTTCTAGATTGGGAGAATAATAGAATGGCAAGGTAGGGAATTTTGTTTTTGGGAAGAGGAACTTAAACAAATGCGTTTATGTGTTAACTCCAGGGGCTCTGGATCTAGGATTACTTTGGGAGGAGAACCTGGAAATTCTTTGTACTATCTGTCAAACAATATGTAAGTTGGAAAATATTTCAAATACTAAATAAAAATGCAAATAATAAACTAATATAATGAAAGTTCCAACTATGTGTCTGTCCAGTGAAATTTAGAATGGAACAACACCATTATTGAGATGAGTATCTGGCAAATATGATAATGTCTTTGAACTTTGTTTCATATGTCTGTTTTTCCTTTACTGATGAAAACAAGGTAATATTTTGCCACATATATAATGTTCTTCAGAATTTGGCTCTAGAACACGGTGATCAGTTGGAAACCCTCTGGAATTTAAGGAAGAGTCAGGACATCTCCCTCCCAAAATGGAACTCAGCAAAACTAGGCTGACCGAGCCTCAGTAGCTGAGTTCATTTGTTTATCACATATTGGCTGACTGATGTCTGACCCCTTGGAACTAGCTGAGTCCCTCTGGCTGGCCGGTTGGTTGGCTGAACTTCTGAGGTCTTTTCTCTCAGCCCTCCCCACCAACTCCTGTTTCTGCCTTCACTCACTTTGCTGGTTGGCTGTGCTCCCTCAGGCTACTGAGATGTTGCCAAAAGATTGAGAATACCACTAATGGTAATAAAATTCACTCAGTACAGGCAGAGACTTCAGATAAAATAAGAAGGAAAACACACAGTAAAAATTCGTTGCAACTCACTAAAATGTGTAGCAGTAAATTTTCTCACTACTTGAACCAGTTGACATTGTTCCATCTATTGTGAAGTAGCAAAGCTGAGTCATAATTTCATGTACAGATCCTTTTGGAGAACAACACTAGTATGGTCAACTAGTAGTAAATTAACAAAGTATAGCAAGAATGAAATAGATAAAAAATATTTAAGATATATTAAGTATTTTACATCTAGGCACCAAGCAAAGTTTTTTATGTAATTATAATGGTTTTAGATTTCCTTCACATAGTGAGGAAACTAGATTGCAAAAGCCTATATTCAACCATGCAACTTGACAAACTTACCTTTCTGGAGAATATTTATAGTACATATCATATTACACCAAAGTGCTACTGCCCATCAGTCAGTACAAAACATGCTTACCTACTAAATTGAATAATCAATTAGTTATACTTTCTACTTCACCCATATCCTCGGGTTATCAATGTACTTATTAAACTTTTAGTTATTCGATATCATATTATTACACTCATTTATAGTATATACATACTGTATACGTGGTAGAAAGTTAATCATTGTATCCCACATATCACTACCTTCCCTAGATACTTTATATTTTTTCTTAAACACTTATTTAGTTGTTTTTCTGCTGAAATACAAGTTAATGGGATAATAAATGAAAATGAAATTGATTAGTCCTTTTTTAATGGCATATTTGTATTTAATAAATTTAAAAATCTTTCTATCACTCCAGATACTATCAGAAAGAAAAGAGGATCTTCTAAAATGCTCTTAGAAATCCTGGAAACTGTTTTGAAATTATGAGTTGTTTATAAAATTAGAGCAAATTTCTCACTGTACCTATAAGAATGATTAAAATAAAAAAATATTTGTAAAAATTAACTCTGTAGAAGACAAGACTTGGCTACCTAGTGTTTCTTCTTCTGTATCATATTCTCTGCTTGCAGATAAGTTCATTCTCTTAGTTAAGAAATTTATACAGGAGGAGAGTTAAAACATGTAGCAAAGATTTATTATCTAGGTGATTAACCAGTGCAGAAATTTGTTTGTACATAAACTTTTCTTTTCACTAACTCATACACAGAGGATCAAAAAACTAGAGTGAATGTGTACATATGCATATGTGTACATATATGTAGCCCACTAGTAAATCTGAGGCAGTTTATCTACTTTCCCCATCCATGTCCATTTGACAAGGATGACTACCAGATCTTAAGAAAATAAAAAAATTCAGACAGTGAAATGAAAAAATCCTCCATATGAGTCAACAGTCAGCAAATTTTACATACTGAACCCTGTATTCCACAATGTTTTAGAAAATTTCTTTTGAACATTGCTAATGCATACTAGTTAAAGGCACTAGTGAGTAAAGAATCAATGAATCTCAGTAAAAGTCAAAATCAAATTACAGAAAATATTACAAACAGAATGACAAATTTAGAAAAATGAATTTATAGTATCTATACTCAGTATTGCTGTTATACATCAGTGTACTACTCTATGCACATAGTCATTTTCAACAACCACTTGTAAAAATTAACACAAAGAACTAACTCAGAAAAATTAAGTAATATTTTATATAATGCAAAACATTGAAAGATGCAACATTGCACCAAAAACCACATTTAGTGATATCTTACTTAATGCAAGCAAAGAAATATTATCCTTAAATTGGTATGCTGTTCCTAAAGTTACCAGTCAACACTATTTGATAAAAACTTTCATAATCACATTCAAAAAGGTTAGTGAATAATGTAAATAGTCAAAACATAAAATCAAACTATCTGAGGTCACCTAAAACAACTTGTGATAGGGGTAAGAGATCATTTTTCTTTCTTATTCAAGAATGTCAAGAATGTTATGTTACAGGATTTTTTAATCAATCACTAGAACTAAACAGATAATTGGAAATCAATATGGGTAAAATTATTTCATCTTGCATTGTAAAAATATAACGTTACATGACAACTACTTTGGTACATCACTCTAAAATGTCCCTAAAAATTTAAATAGAGACAGTAGTGAGAGGATTGTCTATCCAAAGCACAAGTCCAAGTTGAGGGTGGAGAAGAGATACAGTATAATTTGAATCTAGAATTTTTCCCCAAAGAATTGTGTGCTGAAAGCTTGATCTCCAGCATATGGTACAATTGGAAGGTGGTAGAAATTTTAGATGAAACATAATTGGAAGGTATGCCATTGAATGGTATAGATTGTTTTTTCTCTGTTTCTCTCTCTCTGTATCTGCCTGTCTCTCTCTCTCTCTCAATCTGTCTCTCTTTCTTTATCTTTCATTCCCCTGTGTCTCTGTCTGTCTCTGTCTTATCTATCTATATGCCTATACCTACCTCCCCTGAATGCCATGAAAAGGGAAGCTTTACCTTACCGTATGACCTTTCCCATGTTTCACCACAAGATCAAGAACAATGGAGCCAAGTGACCTCTGAAATCATGAGTCTGCATAAATCTTCCCTCGTTCAAGTTGTTTCTCTCAGGTATCAGTAGCACAAAGCTAACACAGAAAATTGACGCTGAGTAGAGTCAACGCTATGACGATGCCTGCCTGTGTGATAAAAAGGCCTTTAGAACTCATTTTTGGGAAGGGTTTGGAAAGGTTTGAAGAAACAGGCTGGTGAAGCCCTAAAGTGATATAAACAGAACTTAATGGGTGATTCTGGTGTGAGCTCAGAAAAGCAGAATTCGGATAGGAATGTGGACACTAGAGATAGACTGTGGTTTGAGGTTTCAGACAGGAATTAGAACTTTATCAAAAAATTGATTAGAAAGAAATTGTGTTACACTCACACAAAGAATTTTTCTTATGTTTTATCCATGTCTTGGTATTTAATGTGAGGCTGAATTTAAAGGTGTGAGATTAATTTATCTGATTGAGAAAATTTAAAGGCAACACAGAACTCAGGCAGAAAGATGGACATTGCCAGTAGCTTTGAGCCAGGTTTACATTTACAGTAAGAACTGTGCGCAAAGAGCAGAGCACACAAATTTGAAAAACTTTCAGTTTGGTCAGAGGAATATATAAAAATGTGATTACTAGAGAACATAGCACCATTGAGAGGAAACCAAGTGCTTTGCACCAGTACAATAGTAAAGATTCCTTGAAGGCAGCTTGGATGGAAGCAAGACCTTACTTCTCACAGGCTCAAAGGCATAAAAGTATACACTTTTTCTTTGAGAATAGAGTTCTGTAGCACCATGCTTGTGCAAAGGACCTTAGAAAATTAGTTCCCTGTGATTTACTTTCTCATTCAATCAATCATGGATTCAGAGTCTGTTGCATTGATAGTCCAAATGGACCGCACCACTTCCTGAGTGACCCTGGCATCATCTGTGTGATAGGTTTTGTGCACATGTAGAACACAAGAGCTGTGGAGTCACAGAGTCTTCCACCTATATTTCAGAGGAAGAATTTGAAGGTCAAGCAGTACGTAGTAGGACCGAAGTATCCACATGAAGCCTGAGACAATGCTGCATGAAACTGAAAGAGTGAACTTGAGGCTGCACTGCAGACCCCACAAACTTAAACTGTGCCAGGAATGCAGCTGAGGAAAGCTGCAGAGTGGGGCCAGACCATAAGAAAGGTCATATGAGATGCAGTAGACAAGGTCAGAGGAGCAGGGCTCCCCCACTCAAGTCACACCACCAGGTGCCTCAGACGCTATACATGATCCTATGGATTTAATACTTTCTCTTCTGGGATTTTGTTCTTTGTTGGTTTCATCTCTGTTTTTGACATCTTTATTCTCCTTTTCAAAATAAGAGCATTTAACCTGTGCCATTTGCATTTTGAAAGTATTCAAGGCATTTAATAACAAAGATTCCAGAAATTCAGTACAAGAACAGAATATTAAAAGCTGTTAGAGAAAAGAAACAAATCACCTACAAACGAAAGCCCATCAAAATTATAGCAGACTATGTTACTGTTTTTAAACATGAATTCACAGCTTAGAGTGTGACTTGAATCTCAAAGGAGACATGGACTTGGACTTTCAAGCAGTTCTGGAACTGTTAAGAATGCAGACATTTGGAAGGCAGACTAAAGGTATTTTGCATTATGAGGTGACTGAAATCCAGGGGCAGAATCTTATAGTTTGGATCTGCAGTGTCCCTCAGAGTCTCATCATGGGCTGAAGACTTGGCTTTCAGCTTCTGGTGCTATTGTGAGTTAGAAACTTCAGAAAGTAAGGCATAGTAGAAGACAAATAAATACACCCAGTAAATGTATAAAGGAAATAGGGCCTAGTTGAAGAAAACAGATTCCTGAAAGTGTGCCCATGAAGGAAATAATCCCTGGAAGTATACCAGGAAGTATACCCTGTTTTTACAAAGATACCAGGAAGGATACACTTTGTCCACAGCCTCTTCCATCTTCTCTTCTCCTCTCTAGCCTTCCCTTCCCTTCCCTTCCCTTCCCTTCCCTTCCTTTCCTTTCCTTTCCTTTCCTTTCCTTTCCTTTCCCTTCCCTTCTCCTCTCCTCTCCCCTCCCCTCTTCTCCTCTCTTCTCTTCTCTTCTCTTCTCTTTTTCTTTTCTTTGCCCTTCTCTTTCTCCTTCTCCTCAATCTCCTTTTCCTCTTTCTTCTTCCTCTCTATCTCTGCTTCCCATCTGTCACAAAGTTGAGTGCTTTGCTCCAACACATGACCCACCATGATGATTCTGTCTCATCACAGGCCCAGAAAAAATAGAAACTAATGAACATGGATTGAGATCATGAGTCAAAATAAAATTTTTGTAGTTTAGGTTGTTTTTGTCAGTTATCTTTTGTACTGGAAAGCTAACTAAGACAAGATGATTGTTTCAACTAGAGAAAAATTTGAGGCTCCTGATCATTCAAATCATTTTGATAAAGGAGAAAAATGAACGAAGAAGGAAGGTGAAGACAAGCATAGTGAATGAAGGTTCTTGTTTTCTCTTAACCAAGAAGAGATAAGGTACAGTGCTCATCAGGAAGTAAATGGATTGTTCAAACTCACTTCAGTTTCTACATAAATTAACCATATATTGTTTGATAATACACTCAATAGTGTTGTAAGTTTTAAATATAACAATGTCACCCAATATTTTACCTATTACTTGGAGCCATATTAAATAAAATCTAACACTTATACTCTATGTTACTTCCTAATTTTATATGTGACTTGCTATCAGTGTTTGACACCATTCCCGCCCTGCAGGTAATAAAAAGCCAGAGACATTCCGAATGCTTACATTTTAAGTTGTTCCAACACTTGATAATTTGAAAGAATTTTCTTTTTATATTTCCAGCTTTAACAAACATATTGGAAAATAAAGACTTGGATGTCCACGATCACAGAATGAAGAGTGACACCATGAAATGAAGAAAAGTTTAACAGTATTAATATTCTTTTAGGTGGAAAGTTCAGTTTCAATTAAATTGTTTAACAAAATAAAATTGGACAGAATGTATTTCCTTCTTTAACTATAAATTACAATGTCAAATTAAGTCCAGAAACTTTTAAGATATCACAGCTCATTTTTTCCCTTATCACACAGATTTTCATCAAATGGTGGCCAAATAACTAAATGAATTCATATAATACATATGGAAAAATATATATGGAAAGAAGTTTATATATACAACTAAATATATACAGCTGTGTAGACAGATATTTAGCTAATGGTTTTATAATACTAAAGATAAAAATTATTATTATTAAAGCAAGATTTTTCTCAAAAGTTAAAAGTCGTGGAGAAGAAAGGAAGAAGAGAAAGAAGGGAAGGAGGAAAGGAAGAAGAGAGAGACATAAGAAGGGAGAGAGAGATTAGCAGAATTTGATGACCCATACCTGAAACATTGCAGAAAATAAGAACAGAGTGGTTTGTCACAAGCGTAAAAATAAAAGAACAAAATAGATCCAGTGTAGCAATCTAAAATTTAATATAAATTTAGACCCTGAGTGTATTCTTGTGGCCTACAAAAGAGATTTTTGAACTTCATGAAGTAAGTTCAGATGCAACAGCGTATGAAGAGTTCAGATTCAATAGAATATAATATGAAGAGAGTTATTAGTGTTATGGGACAGTAGGTTACACTGCAAAAATGTAAGTCTAGTTGCAAAGAATGTGTTTTAATATTTTTAATAGACTGAGGCTTCGTAATAAATATTTGTAGGGTGAGAGTTTTGGAGTTTTAAAGAAATGATATATGAGCACTTTCACATTAAAATCAAAATCAGTCATTGTTATTTAATAAATAGTGGCTGTGGACTATAAGTAGTAGGCTGTGAAAATAAGTAATTATACTCTGTGAGTTTCAGGAAATACATTTTCAATTATTAGCAATGCATAATATTTTCTATTCTCTCACTAACACATTCCATCAAAATGCAAAATTTAGACTCCTCTTAAAATTTAATGAGATAAACTGAAAAAATTCTCATGAATACTTTCCTCAATCATTCACCAATTCACCAATTTTGGCTTTGTAAGAGTTAGAAAATCCAAGTCAGATTAAAACCATTCCTTGAATAAAGTTGGCAATGTTAAGATTGTCTGATGTCTGTGGTCATCACACCATGACATTTGAATTCACTATCTCTGAAGCAAGAAAATGAAGTATTGCCATCATTTTCTAAGGAACTGGATCTGTTAGAATAAACTAAACAAAAGGCCACTTACTCTTTATTTAAAAATAATTCATATTCCAAATGATTATTTTTCCTAAGTGAACATCAAAACTGTATGACTTAATCGGTTCAATCACAACTACTATAGAGAGAGGCTAATGATTTCACAGTTCCTACTTGAGAGTCCCATAATAGTATGCAGAGTTGTTGGGTTTTAGTGTTGGTATTGGTTGTCAGTTCTCTTTGTTTGTTTTTGCTACACACACTTAGTAACAATTACCTTGAATAAACTGAAATATGTAAAATTAAAATTCAAGACTCAATAGAAAAAACTAAGAAGATGAATTCTAATGGACGTGTATTTAGAGATAGTATAGGTGAACACAGAAATCAATGTGAAAATGGTTCTATATTGATGTCATTTTATTTTGTTTTGTCGTTTGTTATTTTTGGAAAGATAATGTCTTGCTATGTAGTTCAGGTTGTCCTCAAACTTGTGGCAATCTTCCTGCCTCAGCTCTATGAGTGTTGGGATTACAAGTGTATGGAACAAAAAAATTTTGAAAATAAAACTTGTCACTGCATGCTGAGCAAAATTTATTCATCCATCTCAAGAGAGCAAATTATTCAGTGCTACTGAGGAATTTGTTCTATTACTAAGCAATCTTTACGTAACACTGAAGAAAGACACTACATCTGTCATCTATGAGTTTCCACACTAAGAGAGGAGGTAGATATGAAATAAGCAGTTATAAAATTACAATTATAGAGAAAACTATGATAAAAAAAACACTTGGTGCTGTGAAATAATATAGCTAATTGAATAATTTCTCTAATAGATCCAGGAAAGTCACCCAGAGAGAACAGCCTTTAAATCAGAGCTTAAAATAAAAGTAGTGGCTACTCATTGATAGTAGAGAAGGAAGAATTTCATGCAAGGAATAGCATGAGCAAAAGCCTCACAGCATAAATGGCTTGAATCAATTAAGCAATCACAGGGAGGAGAATGAGATACAACATGTGTATTAGTCAAGGTTTACTAGAGAAAATAGATATAACACGAGATATATACAAATGTATAAGAAATGACAAAATTGGCTTAGGATGGTCAGCCATACAGTCAGATAAGGAAGCATGCAGAGGGTGTCTATATGCTGGAGGCCAAAGAATTCCATCCAAGGTCTGGAATTCACCCTTCTGTCTCTTGCAAGTCCACACCTGCAGGCTGATTGGGTTTGCGACAGAAGCTTTATGATGCAAGGCTGAAGAGTTTATGCTGGAAAGCTGAAGAATCTACACTGGGAGCCAGCGCAAACGGGCAAGAGAGAGAGAGATACACTTTCTTCCCACCATTACATCGTATCCTGGCTCAACGCCTAGGCGGGCCTAGCACTCACATCACCAGTCCAAGCACTAGACAATGAACCAGTCACAAACACATAATTGCATGAAGCCTGGGGGTCACTGACATAAACCATGACAACATGCATGAAAGGATCAAAGGTAAAGTAGAAAATAAACCTGGAAAAAGAAGGAACATAAAGGGGCATCTTATTATTCAGGACCCTGTATGATCTGTGGGGGATTTTGGAGCACTGTGCTCAGAAAGAGTTAACAGTGGTCAGAATTTAACATAAGTGGTGATATTTACACTGGAAATGAATCCTTCTGTGTGTTCTGTGCAACATGGACCACGCGTAGGGAGTTCAAAGAAAAGGGCTAGTTAGCAATCTGCTTTGTTCATACAAGTAACGATGTCTACAACTAATTGGTGTCAACAGAAATATCTAGAAAGAAGGAGTTTGAGGCACAGCATACAAGTAGACACATCAGTTTATTAAGCAGATGGAAAAAGAGAATATAAAATCAAGATTAATCCCATTCCAAGAATAATGAAATTGTTCAGTAAGTAAGAGATGCAGTTAGAAGTTCAACACCAAATTTTTGACAAGTTGCAACTGAGATGCTTGTATTAGAGCATTCAGGGAAAACAAACAATAACAAGTAATTGTAGATCAAAATAGAAATTTATGCTAGTGTTGCAACTAGGCAAGCTATCAAAGCCATAAGAGTAGATAGGACCACTTAGGTGGATTTTGGAGAACAAGGAGAAGAGGGCCAGAACACAGTTCCCTACAAATCTGTCACTTAGAGGAATGATCAATTTAAGTAGATCTCACAAGCTCCCAAGAAGAAAAGGGCTTTTTAAAAAAAATTTGCACATTTTTTCTGAAATACATAACACAAATTTGAGTGTTAATGTGAAAAAACCAGGCAAATTATAAAATAAACCTATGTCACTTTCTATTTTTTTAATTACAAGGAATAAGGTTAAATGTAGACTTTATAGTGACAACATTATAAATTTGTGGTCAACATCATATGTAATAAAAAGTGCTTTGTGAAAAAACTAATATGCCTGAAGTGGGAAGAATAACAGCCCCTCAAAATTAGTCACGTAATTTGCTAATGGTTCATCTTGTAGTTGCTGGTTTTCAAGATGGAGAAAAATGAACATTAATCAAGGAATGAGTTTGTATTTCAAAAAGCTCTTCAGAATCTGTTACATACAGCTTGCTTTTCAGTGTTTCAGTTCAAACATTTATTCAAGGTTTGATGTTTACTCTCTTTAGGTTTTAACTTTTTAAAAGGCATATTACTTCTAAAATACTTTCTCACTGATGCATCGTACGGTCCTTTCCTCCGTCATATATATATATATATATGTATATATATATATATATATATATACACACACACACACGCGTGCACACACACACACACATCAATCTTTTGGTATGACAATACATCCTCTCTAATGTGACTTTTACAAGGATGCAAAATGTTCTCACAGAACATCTTCAAATATTTAAGAAGATAAGAATTATAAGCTGAAACTATTGCCAACAGTTATAAATTTTCACCATCAAAGTGCTAAAGGACAATTTGATATACTCTCACAGGCAGTCCTTAGAGTTCTTTGGCAAGTAACAGACAAAAATCCAGTGCTGGATTGTCTTGAGTCACTCTCCATTTCCTTTCCATTATGGTGGGCTGTGGAAAAGGTTACCATAGAGCTTAACCCTACTGTCAGGTACATGCTATATCCACAGCAAATGCTTGACCAAACAATAAGAAAACTTTGAGAAACACATTTATAATAATAAACACTATATATTTATATATAATATATATATTCATATATGTGAATTTAAGTATAAAAAAATCTTTACAATATTTTTATTACACATTTCTTTCCCTTTGGGCATTTCAAATACCCTTTTAAATATATTGGGATTGTGAAAATGTTACAATATGAATTAATATATGAGCTTTCTCTTCTAGTAATATGAAACTCAAACTTCAAATTCTAACCTATTGTGGTCTTGTAATATGTCTTTCAGCTCTCATGAAATTTATTATGAAAATTATTTTCATCTAAAAGTATTGTATCCACAGTATTTTTAAGTATGATTTCAGGATACTCAGTTATAAGATAAATAAACCTAGGACAGAACTTACCTCTACAAAACCATTAGCACAAAAATACCAAGTGGATAAGAAAAAAATTCTAGAATATACAAATACAAACAAACAAGTTAGCTTTGAAGTTTTTGTTTTAACAACTTCAAATTCTGAAGTCTTAAAAAATTGCTATAGTTTTTTATGCTAAAAAATTAAAGTGTTAATAACATCTCTCTAATCCAAATTTCACTATTTAAAATGATATTAATTTTATTTTAAGTTATTATTAGTATAAATTAAATCATGGCCACGTATTTAGAGAAATATCAATAACCACTATTTTTTTAAGAATAAGGAAATTCAGGGTTTAGAAATCTGAAATCTAGCCCATTTCTCCAGACACAGGTTCCTTAGAGACAGAGAGTAAATATATTTATGTATTTTAGAGGTCACCTGAGTCAGACACAGAGTAATCATTAACAAGGCCTTGCCCAAAACTGCTATCTTCTCCCCTGTTGAACAAGAACTAGCTAGACAACTTGAGGAAAGACTGGGTTCTTTATATGTTACAATAAGATAAAAATAACCAAGATGAACCAGACCCTGCTCTAAGAACTTTTCATGCACTAATTAATCTAATTTTTATGACAACCATAATACTAATTTTACAGATGATAAAACTAAGGCTTAGAGGAGGCAGTACCTTGTTGCATGTCACTCAGCCTGTGTAAGGAATTTAGGATTTGCATTTGGGCAGTTTGAGTCCAGAAAGTTCACTTTTAGCCATTATAGTACACCTCCTATGGCAAGGTGCTGAAGAAATTGTGGGTAAGGAGAAGAGGAACATAAAGCATTTGAAGAGGAAGAAATGCCAATATTCATTTCACAGATAACTGGATGCCTGCAACTCACAGCTCCTGTTAGAGTTTAAATCTAAAATGTCTCCCCAGTTCTAGGTGTGTGCAAAGTGCCTGGGACATGGGGCACTACCCTCATCAGTGGGTTCCTGGGTTGAGGAGGTCAGGAGCTAAACGCGCAGTTAGCAGGTGGGGTCTGATTGGTGGTGGGTCACCAGGCAGGGAGACTTAGAAGGGTGTGTTATTGGCCCCCACTACTCCTGTCCCTGTTTGCCAGCTACTAGGTTAAGCACCTCTTCCTCTACCATGCCCCTGTCACTCTTTATTTGCTTTGGAACCAGTCAGCCAAAGCCTGAAACCTAAGCTGAAATAAACCTCTTGTTTAAGTTTCAGGATCTGGAATTTTGTCCCAGCGATGCGGAAGTGGGTAAAGCAGCTCCTTTCTTAGAAAACCCTGTTCCTAAGCACCTAAGGTTCGATGGCAGCATATAAGAAATCTTACTCTTTGGGATACTTGCATTAATATATAGTTTTTTAAATTGTTGCAGGAAAATATTAAAGGTTTTGGAGGAGGGATTGGTCTTGTGTTTTTCTTTAAATTTTGTGCCTTAACTAGTGCCTTACATGTCACAATCTGGTCCCAGCTCTCTTAAAGGCCTAAGATACTACAGCACAGAAATGTATTCTACTAGGCCAAGGCTATAAATGTCAGCTAAAAATAGCAAAATGTCAGTAACGCTGTCACTTCACTATATGCACACCCCTATAAAACTGTTGTCAAAGTCAGCAGTGGAGTAAACTTAGAGAAATCAAAGTCTACTATTACACATCTTTTCTTAAATAGAAATTTAATTTTTAACATGAAAATATTCACAAGGGTTCACAAGGTCCTTGCAATCAATATAAAATAGGCAACTGCAAAAAGAAAGAATATGTAAAATGTTAAAAATGCTTCTGTGTTTAATATTTGATAAAAATCTCTGTGTAGTTATTCCTTTTCAGGAGAAATAGAAATGATATAGTATTCAGCTATAAATAAAATGTATGTGTATTTAAAACCATTTACTTTTATTACATATATAATATCTTTATTATAAAAATTCTATCATAAACAAAAGAAAAATAAAAATTTTCCATAATTTTATCATCTAAATCTTTCATGTTTTTTCCCATAAGAATATGAAAAAAATTATATGATATCATATTACCATGACTTTTTTAACTTTAAATTTTTATGAACATATTTTTACACTACTTTAATATTTTATTGTGTGAATTTAAGTATTTGATTTGATCCTCATTTGGATTTTAATGCTGCTTTCTTTGTTGTGATGTAAGGGTACTCAGATAAGAACTTCTTCTCTACATTGTTATCTAAATCTGTCCTATCATAAATTCTTACAAATGGAATTGATGGATTAAAGGATGTAAAGAACTATTTCTGTAAATAGCAAACTTTTTCCCCAGTAAAAACTACCAACTCATCATTATTAAGTAAAATGCCTCATGTTCCTTTACTCCAAACAGCGATGCCCCTTACTGTTCTTTATGGTTCTAAATTAAGAAACAAAAACTGCCTTAGTTCATAGGTTATATAAATGCTGTAAACACTTTTGTTTGACTGGTCATTTGAAGTTTTTCATCATATATTTTTTACCTTTACTCCTTTCTTGTATTTATGATATCACTTTATACTTTTTTTGTACTTAATAAGGTCACTAATTATTTGTATTATATGTCCTATGTCAATTATTTTCTAAATTTTAAAAATGGCTATAAGCTATGCTAAATTTAAAAATATTCCTATGCTCAAATTCATGCATTTGCTTGTTGGTGTTGGGCCTTAGAAAACCCTTTCTCTATATAAATATTCATTGTACTTCAGTTTAGTATATTTTATAAGTTTCATGTTTCAATATTAATATTTAATGCATTTATACCTTAGCTAGTGGAATGTGTGAGGTTTTATGCAGTTCTCCATTCCTATTACAAATGAACTTTGAAATATCACTTTTATCATATTTGTATATTCTAGGTCTAGTGGATCTATTTCCGTATTTCTCCTTAGTTTCACAGATCTGTATAGTGTAGCACAAACCCAATGTAGAACTATTTTTTATGGATTAATAGTAAATATAACAATAGGGTGACAGAATAGTTTTGTATAAGAAAAACATGTCTGGATATTCATTAACTTATTTCCCAGAGAAACTTTAGGATCCTTTTGACAAGTTCTAAAAACAAAGGCCCCACTGGGAATTTGATTCGAATGTGTGAAGTTTATAGGTTAATTTGGAGAGAATTGACTTCTTCCTCTCCAGTAATACCTTTCTCATCACCAATAAATACTTTTCTATCACCTTCAGTAAAATCTGGCCACAGTTTTCAAATAGGCCATTTTATTTCTTATTAAATGTATCCAAATCTAATGCACATTTTGTTATTATTCTGAAGGAGTTACTTACTTCACACATTTTAACTTTATATTTATGCTATTTTGTTTAAAAAAAATCACATCAAAATGTAAAGAATGTGGTTTTCCAGTAATACTTGTTCCTATTTTTGTCTCTGCTATTTACTGGTCACATAAATTTAGACAAGTTTCTAAATATGCCTGATCTTTCCTCTATCAAGGAGGATGAAACCTGTGTTGTTTACATTTAAAGGCTTTCAGGAACTGTAAGTCAGATACTGTACTTCACAATACATCACAATGAGGAGAAAGTGGTGCAGTATTGATCAGAAAGAAAATCCAACTTTTCCAAGGTTAGGAACCCAGACACCCAACAAGTAACAATGTGGCAAAGAGAAAAACAAACAAACAAGAAGTGGTAGATCACTGGGAAGTGTAGAGAAACTAAAACTACAGAAAAGCTGTCCATAGAGATATGGACCACCAGCAGAGACCACCAAGCAGTCTGGAAATTCCCTTAGCTCCCCATGGGATACTGTATCACTACATACTGCAAATGTATACTATTAAAAAACTCACACCATAAGCAATGTGAATGTTACAGAATGTGATTAAAAAAAACACTAACTCATTCTTCCCAAATTAAAATGTAGAATCTAGGTGTGAAACAGTTAAATAATGGAATAATAGTCTTTTTATTAGAATTAACTAAATATCTAATTTTCTTTACGTATGTTAATATTAATAAACATACACTCTAAGAAACAGAAATAATAGAAATAAACTGATGTATCTTTTACTCTAGTATATCATCACATTTGATACACATCTTTAATTAAAATCACATCATAAAAACTTAGAAATTATTAATTCTTCAGTTCTTTCTTAAATGAAACCAAACTATTTCCAAAAATAGATTAATTTGTTTTGGCTTAATGTGAAGATTTACACATTAGCCTTATTTTTCTTGTTTAATTTATATCATATGTTAGATATAAAGGATAAAAGAGAAAAGTATAGCATCATCAATAATGCACAATGAATTAAAAAAGAATTACATAATTTTATTTACTTGTAATTTCCTTCCTTTTATGAAAAATATGAGATTACTGCCACTAGAACACTCATTGCTTTACTAATCCAGGCTCTGGGGAAATAGTTTTCAGTGAAATAATTTTAAATTGCTATGAAGAACCATGTTTTAATGTTTCTAGGCTGATTTCTGTAATTCTATAAATGGCATAAATATATAAATAAATTTCTTAAATAAAATATCTCATTAAAACTCCAAACAATCATATAATAAGCTTATGAAAAAAATGTCAAAGTCTTTTTAGACATCTTTCAATGATACAAAATATGTAGGTGCTCAGAGTTAGGACTAGCTTAAAATTGACATCTAACTCATTAGAAAAACTATGGTCATCTATATAAAGGAAATTTGTCAAATTATCTGAAAAAGGCAGCCTGAATTTTATTCTGATAGACCTAAGTAATTCATAAAAATTTTGATTCTTCTATTCTGTTCAAACAAAAAATATTAATAAATCTCTCAGTATATATACAATAAAAGCTTTCTGTAAATAATGTCCACACTGGCCCATTTCTGCGAGTTGAAAGAATTAAATTCCATCTTCTTGTTATTTGACCTTCTTCAATAATAAATTGAATTTACCAAACACATAAAAATACCACAGAGCTAGTGTGTATTTCAACTTGCAACATCATTTTGACTGCTTAATATATCTATTATTGCTAAATTTTTAAACATCAGAATTTTAATGACAATAGTGACTATCATTAATTTCCAAAGGAAGTTTGATATGAAGTCGTCTCCTCTTTGCTATGTGGCACAAAAACCAGCAAAATGGTATTGATTTGTGGAACTTTAACAACTCACTGTGAAAATAAACTCTGAGGAAAAGTGTAGGCTTAAAAGTGAAGGGATCCTCAAAAACAGTCTGCTCAGTGATTGTCTACTGTACCACACAGTTATTTCCAATCAACCTGTTGCTGTGAAACCTTCCACATGTAAACATATCTCATCCTCCAAGTTACATCAAAAGGAGAATTTACCTAATTTTTAGATAATTTAATAAATGAAGGAGATTAGAGTAAATGAGGTAAAAAATCACTTTATTTAAATGCCTACATCATAGCCATTTGTTATGACTATATTGCGTTAGATGCATTACTTGGAGTCATCAAACTTACAGTTTTTTTTTTTAATTTTTACTAGTGGAATCATTCCAAACATCTGTAGCCTTCTGCCTTTCCTCTGACTATAGAAATGTCTACTTTGAAGACTTATAACACCAAGTTCAATAATTTTAAATAATCACCTCTACCCCAAAATGCATTATATGTTTTAGATAAAGGAAAAATGCTCTCATGTTTTACCTCATAACTCAGCACATAATTTAACATGTATTTTTCCAGTTTGGTTTACCCTGATGTCTTTGAGGAAGTCACTAAGTTTGGTATGATAAGAAAATTTTATATTCTATTCATTGTAGATATTTCTATTTAAATGTCCTGTGGTCTTTTATAAGTCAAAAAGAGTAACTTTACTTACTGCATTTTACTTCTAAAAAATTTTGTCAAAATTGCAAAAACTTGCAAATCTACCCTTATGTGCTTCAGGTCACTGAGACCTTTTTTAAGTGAAAAAAGAAGCTAAAAAGCCTTGCAAGCAAGATGTAAGAATACATCTAATTTAAAAGGGATTAATCATTAGCAATTTAGCATCAAAAGAATCGTCAAACAAAAAGAGTTCCATGTGTGCCGTGTCACAGAAGGCTCAAAAGATGATCCAATCACCTCCCCCTAGCCCCAGCTATGGATGAAAAGAAGAATAAGTAAATCAACTTGAACCTCTGAACATGTGAGTTTCTTTTAAAGCAGGCCTTTGTGAGCAGGATCATTCTGTCAGTCACTGAGCGACATGGGGACTGATCTATACTTGTTTTCACAGTAGAAGCGCTGAAGAAGCCATTTGCAACATATTCATTCTGCTACCCACATGTGGTCCTTTTCAGAAGTTACTGGATTGATCTGATCTTCTCCAGCATGGCCTCTGGCATCAGAAAGCTGTATTCAGCCTTCCTTCCCATTTTCTTTTTTTTGTTCCACCACAAAGAATTTTCTGGGCTGCAGTTAAAACTGTTCTTTCTACACACAAGTGAGTAAGTGCTAAAGGGAAAAGACAAGGGAGAAATGTGTAGAGCAAATTTAGTGATTTAAAAGTCAGACAGGAGGGCATTTCAATAACCCCTGAGTCTCTCTCTGTGATAATAAATGGTTGACTACCTCTATTTCAATGTCAATGACCTAATCTATAAAATAGATTGGTGTACTTGTCTCTTACTGTTATTAAAAGTGTTTAGACTGTGTTAAAGTCACTGACATGTGATAGATCTCGTTCAGTTTATGCTAATCTACCAAGAAACTTCTTGGGGAAGAGATAATAAAAGCGAGAAGATAAAAAAAATTATCTACTTATAAAGACTGTAAAATGTTGATGTGATATTTAACTGATGGTATCATCCCAGTTAGAAACACCCAACTATACTGGATTAGCACAGTTCTGGCTGTGGAAGACCCACCCCAGGGAGGCTGGTAGCCCAAAAGATATAAAAGGGAAATGAAGAAGGAAGGGTGCTTCTGTTTCTTCAGAGGAACTCCAGTCTTCACCTTCACCTTGAATTTTGCCTCTTGGCTTCCAGTTCAAACTCTAGCCTCCTGCCAAGTCCCTTTGGCCTCTTGCTACAGACTCAGACAGGACACACACTGAGCTTGAGGACTTAGACTGGCTCCTTCAGATACCTAGGGCACAGGCAGACCTTTTGCACCCTTCCACACCTGACTCAGTGGGCAGCCACTGTGAGCCAATCTTGTGTGTGTGTGTGTGTATATATATATATATATATATATATATATATAGTATTAAATGTTTCTCTAATAAGCACTGACAGATACATTAGATAATAAGGGGAAATAAGGATGAGTTGTACAAAGCATGATTGAATCATAGAGAATATTTAAGTAGTGAAAACTTTACTATAGTAAAAATGCATTACCATTAATCTCCCTAAAAATAGTCTCCCTCACTTTGAACACACCTCATTCCTGCCACTTCCTGGAGCAGTTCTGGAAGTCCTCTTTCTTAGTGTCTTTATAAGTTGTGAAAATAAACACAGTGAATGTAGCTGTCTATGCCATCCAAAGGAAAGGCAGTTTGAAATTTGAATATTGAAAAATATTATAATATGTCTTCATCGGCCATATTCACTAGATTTGGCACAATAAAACTTCTGACTCTTCCTCAAAGTTAAAAAGACCATGAAACCGGACTCCCGAAACTGCTTCAGAAAGTGAGGAAAACATTGGGATAAGTATGTTCAAAGCAAAGGGGTGGTGTTCTGAGGGGAGATTAATACCAATGCATTTTTTACTATAATAAGTTTTATTAATATTAATATTTACCATATTTTTCTACCATACCACATGTATGGTACTTTCATATTTTTCTGTGAATTTACAACTAGTTTAAAAGTAAATATCTATTTGTTTATAAAAAATGCTGTTGAACTAGTATTACAGCAAAATTTCATTAAATTTATGAAAGCTATTGATAAAAAGTTTCCGTAATGGTTAAATGTTAGATTCATTGCACTAAAAATTAATAAGCAATAATTCCCAAAAACATTTTCAGGACTGTCCTAATACATGACTGTCCAAGTCAATACATCATAATGAGATAAAGAAATAAATTATATATTGTGACAGCTACTTGATCAATTGTCAACTTCAGTGGGGAACGCCTAGCTGAACTGAGTCAGTGCGTGGACCTCGGCGTGGAAGAGCCACTTAAAGAAGTTGGTAGTTGGAACAGTACAAAGAGAGGCTGTGAGGAAAGGATTTCATGCTGATTTCCCTTGGAAGAGCTTCACTGCTAGACTTTTGCTCCTGCTACTTTTCTTCTGAGAATCTAAGGCCGTTCTCTTGGGCTGAGCTGTCTTCGCCTTCCACAAGGGAGGTTGCTGTTCTCTTGGAGGAACTCTGGTCTTCTCCTTCACCTTGAGTTGTCTCCTGGTCTCAGCGCAGATTCTTCAGCTTCCAGTACCAGCCTTTCAGCTTGCCAGGGCAGACTCTCTGCCTCTAACATTAACCTCCTGATGGGTCACTGCCATAGACTCCAGGCCCTCAGCCATATTCTTCTGATCTCTACAATACCGGCGGATCTCTTGCATTCTAATTTGACTCTGTGGCCAGATATTATCTGTTAATCTTCTCAGTTTCGGTGTCCTGATTAAATCTGTCTCTTGCAAATACTGACTGCAACATACACAAATGACAAAAATTTTTATATAGCACTTAATGAATTATAAATAATGGTAGATAGAATCATTTTGATGTAGTGCATCACAAGCTAGCAAAAATCAGTTAAATTTCCTACAGGGAAAGAAAAAATTTTCATGTTGAGTTTGTTCTAAACAAAGTAATCAATACTTTCATTCTCTTTAACCTTGTAGCAATGAACAAACTCATATCTCATAATTAGATAAGTTGTTTTCAACAGAGCAGTGTATTTTTTTTCTCTCTCTCCAGACAGTTTTCTTATGTAGTTCAGGTTGGTGTTGAGTTCACCATGTAGTCCAGGCTGATCTCGAACTCACAATGATCCTCTTGCCTCAGCGTTCCAAGTGCTAGGATTTTAGGCCTGTGCCACCATACCCAAGTAGAACAATGTATTTCAAATCTGCTTGAACATTTAGAAAAAAGAAAAAAACCCCTCAATTGTAATTATTGTGTATTTAGAAGAAACACACCCAAAATACAATAACAGTTTCATAACTCAACTTTTTAGTAGCTTTTAATTTTTAAAAAGGTAAAACTCTTCCATATATTATCAAACATAATATTTATCATGATTTACTCTTTTTCTATTGATTCTATTTAAATGTCACATGATATATGTTATTTTCTATATTAAGTATTTTCTAGTCACAGATGTGTATTTTGACACCAATTTTAATAAATTACTCAATGTTTATGTTTTTGTATTAATGATGCATGTATTCTTTCTTCATGGCTAGTTGTTATTTCATTCAACAAACATTAGTGCTACTCCTACAATTTGCCTAGAAGATTCTAGCACTGATGATATTGTAGTGAACAAAACAATAATTTACTGTCCTCATGAAGGCTAGGTTCAGTAATTTCATACACTGTCAAGGTCTTTATTTCTGCGGACTTACCTACTCCCCAACTGTAGTATTTCCTATTTATTGTAAATTCATAAAATCTTTAAATTTTAATAAGAAAAGCAAAGTATTAACCTCATTACATCAGCAACTTTAATCTGCTACCAAAAAATGCTAAATCTGTGAATAGGAGACATGTTGCTTTCAAGTTAAATATGCTATTCACTAATTTTTGCCAATGCCATCATTGTTTTTACATAAAAAAAAGTATTGGAGTGATATAAACAGAATAGGCATTAGGACAGAGGCTGCCAAACAGACAAAACTATGAGACAACTCAGCTTCCAAGTTAAGTGAAAATGCTTCTCGCATATTTACACTTGCAAGCTTTCCCACACTTGCTATCTCATCAGAGAGCTTTTTCCCTGCAACAGCCATCTGGAAATGTTCTACTATTTCTTAAAGACCCTGATTTTCCTCAGATAAGTTCACTATTCCTTCCTAGAGACTCCTACAGACTTTGGAATGTATAGTTATTGATATATACAACTGACTGTGTTTTAATTTAAATGGTTGTAGCTTGCCTACACCGGCCCCCAAAGAATCAGATGATATGATACTCCTGATTCTGTACTTTGGTAATTTTAATGTCAGGGCATACCTATTTCCAATAAAGTTGTGGAGTAGCATGGTCCACTGGTCAGGAACATGCACTCCAACTTTCTTATTAATACCAGACCTTCACTCTAGCTTTGCCAAGTTGACTCATCAAGGTAGCTCTGCAGTCTCCCTATTACTCTATGTCAGTGTTAGCTTCTGTAAATCTGAGCTATAATAGTTTCTGTCTCAGGAAGTCACTGTATATAATGAAAGAAGTAATACGCATAACGTATCTAATGAAGGCCTTAGGAGAATTTCACTAACATTAAGTTAGTATTATTCTTCAATCCATTTTAGCTGAACTTACAATATTTGATATGCAGTTAGTAAAGCAGGAATGCTTATTGAATTACCAAGGTAGACAGAAAAATAAATTCCACTTGAAAAAATACAAGACCTAATTCTTCCTTAAAGTAAGTTAATAAACCTATAATTAACAATGTGTACTTGCATATATGTGTATTTATCTCCAGTAATTATGCAGATATATTAATTTATGAGTAACATATATAAAATATATATAATTTTAACATATTTCATAACAAATACTACATTATATACAAATATTTTAGGTTTGATTAAATTAGAGTCATGTTTTTTGGGAGGCACCTGGGAAAAGACATTCTCTCTTTTCCAGTTTTCTGATTTATAGATTAAAGTTATCTGTTTTAAGGTGCCGATATCAAGTAAGGTTAACAAAAATTACTTTAATATCTTATTGCTAGAGTAAATACATTAGCAGAGGACCTTTAGAGCCTAAGTAGTGTAAAAGCACAAAGGATTTATAATGTAAAAATTTTTATGTCTCATCAGACATCAGATATATATATAGCTCTATATATCATTTTGGTTATGAAAGTTCTTACAGGGATAAACCTTTCTATAGAGGATTGGTCATGCTGGATAGTGGAATAAAGTTTAAAAACCAAAGACTTTTAGTCATGGAATTCATGCTTCTCTGCATATATTGTGGCTTCTCTACATATACTGCAATACTGTTCTTCCACAGTGATGATTTTTTTTTATCGCAAATTATGGGAGCTTCACTTAGCTTTGAAGTAGTGGTTGCAGCCGCATCTTTGCAAATAATGATGCGAAGTTCATGGCAAGAATCAGAAGCTGATCTCCCATCTGCCCTGGTCAGCAGGCTAAGCCAGCAATGAGCCAAAAAAAAAAAAAAATTTTGTTGTTTTTTTTTTTTAGTGCCGGAGATTGAACTCACGACCTCGAGTTTGCCAAGCAGGCACTTAGGCTGCTGAGCTAAAACCCCAGCCCCAGCAAAATATTTTTTAAAAAAATTTTAGAACAATGTGACAATAACTCTGTCCAATATGATGTTTCCTATCAGAGGAGAATAAAAGGTGATCTCCAAATAATATAATAGTTGGTCCTAGCATTGCGAGACACAAGTCACTCAAAATATGCATGATCTTTTTATTACCAAGTCACTACAAACCAAGCACTCAAGTCCAGAATGTCTCAGGCTTTAAACTTAAACACAAAACACACCGTGTCATTGTTGTACAGTCCCATCCTCTGATAGGGTGGCTGAGGGTTTGGAACTCTTTTGTCCAGTTTATCTATTTTTAGTATCCCCTTAGGAGTTCAGTAATCTGGGGCTCTCTGCCACTTTTCCCCAATCCACACGGAGAGTCATCGATGTGATGGAATCTGTGTGGAGAAAAATTCCATCCCCAAATTTCCTTCCCTGAAAAGTCAGGGAAGATAAATACTTTTCAACACTTTGTTTCCCTCAACAGGCATTTTGGACAAAAATATGTAGGAACATTGTTGAGGAACAAGATAAGCATCATCCTGATACTTGTGGGACCTGGAGAAGGTTCCAGGGCTCTCCTGAACCACCAAGCATGGAGTTTCACCATTCAGTTGCAGAAAGGATTAAAGGAAGAAGGAAGAGAGAAAAAAACTCATTAAAATGAACAACAGCACGTTAAAATGAGCATTGTTTTGCCAAGACTTAAAAAAAATGACTCGTCCATTTACAGTTAAGGGTTGTTAGTACTGCACTACACATAAATTAAAATACAGTTAAAAGGTACTGTGGGTCTAGGAAAGATTATCTAAAAATTGTATTTCCCTTATGACTTTATCTCTCCCCTCAGTAATAGGACTATCATAGTGGGTAAATCTCACTTGAGCCTTTTTTTTTTCTCTATTCATTAATTTACCAGCAGCTGAAAAATCACATTTGTTGTCACTATTGTACCAGAGTATAGGTCACTATGAACTTTAACTTTCTCAATTTTTTGACAGACTGCTAGAATAAACTTTGAAGCTTGACGTAAAATGTAACTTAAATGCTGACTTTCATTTAAAATATAGGTAATGTATTATTTATGAGTCAAGAATATATTTTTTCTGTGGTGTAATCCATTTTAAAAAATTTATTCAAGTTTTGCCTATTGCTAAAAGATGAATTTCACTCATGGGGTTTAGGATACTACAATAAACTTATCAAGAGAAAATAAGTTTGAAAACACATAAAATAGGGATCAGGAATACATATGAAACAAGAATTTGAATTATATTAAAAGACAAACAGAGAAACTGTCTTCTCTAGAAAGTGGTTTTTGAGAAAACATAGACTTCTTGAAAACTTCAGGAAGGTGCAGACAAGAGTTTTGATTGTTTTAGACGTTTGCTGTGCACTTTCCAAAATGTTCTTAGATAGTATCACCACCAAGGTACATTTACATATCGTTGTAAAGTTTATCGTCTCCCATCCCACGGGAAAAAAATCAGAATACCTATGTACACAATACACCGTCCAATATGTTAAAAAATACAGTCTGTTTGCATTCACACTGATCCATCTACTATATTAATAAATTTAAATTGACACTTTCAATGTTAATAAAATTATTGTTGCAGTCTTCCACATGTGCAAAGCTAACTACTGGTCCTCTGCTTCTCTTAGGCTCATTTGGCACTAGCTGTGGTCTAAACGTCCAGCAGAATCATCCCAGGTATTCAGTCCAGCACGATAGTCAAATATTTATATCAAGGCTTATCAGTGAAACAGTTATATCACTAGGAGAGAATTTTAAAAATATGTCTTGAATCTGGCAAGGTATACCTTTTCTAATGCAGCAGTCAAGAAACTATTTTAACTAAATTCATAGTATTAAGTTTGAGCCTTAAACATAAATACGTATTAAATCTGGCTTTAAACAGCAACAATAAAATTTGTTTTAGTTTATTTAGAGGATATGAAAATATTGAACTGAATTGATGAAATAAATACATTAGCTTTGGGTTTAGAAGTCAGAAAGTGCATGTCCCAGTGGTGCCAGGACTAAGGTAAGGAAAAGTAAATGTGGGCAAGCTCTCCACAAATCATTGGCATAGTCTTATAACTTCAGATAAATATTGTTCAAAGTAAGTGTCTCACCTCCACAGTATGGCTGAGAATCATGTCAAATGTCTGCCTCCTTACAGATATTGCTTGTTCATAACACATGCATATATGAAAAGTTGTCATAAGTTTCTTATAAAACTGAATAAAATTCCACCCATGTAATCCAGCAATCATATTTCTTGTTTTTAAACCAAAAGAATGGAACACTTATGTCCACACATCAACTTGCACATAGATGTTCATAACTGCTTTATGCATAGCTATCAAACATGGAAGCAACCAAAATGTCCTTTAGGAGGTAAATGGATAAAAATACTGTTGTACATCTAAGCATCAAAATATCATTCAATGCTTTAAAAAAAAAAAAGCTCACCAATCATGAATACACATGAAGAAATTAAAATCCCTGTTACTACATGGCAGAGGTCAGTCTGCAAAAGATACACACTATGTGGTTCCAATTAAATGACACTCTAGAAAAAGCAAAAACCGTGAAAACAGTAGAAAGATCAGTGGTTGTCAGGGAGGAGAGAAGATGAGTACGTGACAAAGATGATTTTGAAGACAATGAAAATGATCAGTGTGATGCTATCACAGTGAATACCCGTCATTGTATATTTATGCAAATCCATAGATAGTGCAACACCAAAAATAAACCCTAATGAAATCTGTGGAATTTGAGTGATTATTCTGATAGGAGCTTCTGAGAGTGGAGAAAGCTATGCGGGGGCAGGAGATATAGAAAATCACTATACATTTTTTTCAATTTTGTTGTGAACATACAACAGTCCTTTAAAATGAACTCCATTTTTTTTAAAAAAATGAGTATTCATAATTTTTAAAAGTAATTTAAAACTATTGTTAGGGTAATAAGGTAGCAAACTATGTCAACAGAAGTCCACGAAACTGTTCAAACTTAGCGATTCTGGTTTGTTGTTTACACCTTCTGCTGCACTTCCTGTTACTGCTTTTATTTTAATGTTGAAATGGCATTAATAGTAATTATACTCATTTGTACATTTCACAATTTCAGAGGTTATTCTAGAAAGCAGTTTTATTCCAGAAGAGCAAGAAAATAAATTTGAAACTCTGTAAGCACATTTTCATTATAATTGTGTAAATGCTTCTGATAATAACTCATGTAGATTGAGCTTTCTGTCTTTGCAACGTTCCAGTTGAATAAACATTAAAATGGAAAAAATATGAGTGGAATCTACTGGATCCATATATTTTAATATTGTTTGGGTTTTATAGACCTTATTTTGTCTCTGTTTACCATATATAAGATATATATCCCTTATACCTGCATGTATGTTTAAGTGTGTAAGATTGATAACCATATCACCAAGTTTTTGTTGGATCGTTGAGCAAAACTGTTTGCAGTCTCACTGTTTGAATGTCCACTTTGTATGCTTTAATTTTGTAACTTGAACAACTATTTCTAAGATGACAGTATATAATTTATCAACTAGTGATTTCTTAGTGTTTTTTTTTGAAGTCTGTATTGTTGCTTCCCTTTTTTCTGTTTTGCTTTTTTTTTCTCTTTAAACAAAATTTTTAAAAAAGATATATATCCTTATGGTTATTTGCAGTATATATGTATATGTGTGTGTCTGTGTGTGTGTGATATGATTACTATAGTCCAGCAAATAAACAGCTCCTCATCTACTTACCATGTAGGATGTGTGTGTGTGTTTGTGTGTGTGTGTGTGTGTAGTGAGAACCAACTCTGTGAATATATTTCCAGAACACAACACAATATTGATTGTCATCAGTAGGTTTATTAAATCTCTAGACATCTTACACAGCTGCAAGTTTGCAGTCTTTGACCAATATTTTCCCACTTTCTCCATGTCCCAACCTGGTAAGCAATCCTCTGCTCTGTTTCTACATTCATTATATTTTGATTTCACATTTAAGAAAGACCATACAATATTTTCCTTTCTGTGCTTGGTTTACTTCACTTTAGGATAATGTCCTCCAAGTTTATCCATGTTGTCACAAATACAAGGTTTCTCCCTTTTACAGGTTTAAAATATTACAGTTGTGTGTTTATGAGTGCAATTTTACTTATTTATCTTTTAAGAGATATTTTCAAATCATTATATATTGGCTATTTTGATATTACTGTAATTAACATGGGGGTGTAGATAACTTTGTTGAGGTGCTGATTTCATTTGCTTTGTGTTTAAACCCAGAAGTGCTCCACCGGATTATATGGAACATTTAACTTTAATTTTTCCAGGAAATGTCATACTTTTTTATACTGGTTGTACCGGTTACAATCACATCAGCAGTGTACAAGGGTTCTATTTTCTCCACAATCTCACCAATACTTATTTCTCTTCTTTTTAATAATAGTCAACATAACAGATTTGTGGTGATAGATCATTGTGCTATTGATTGGTATTTCCCTGAGCATTAGTGATGTTTTGAATTTTAAAAAATATTTGTCAGTCATTTGTACTTTTGTGGAAAAAATGTTTTTCAAGAGCTTTGCCCATTTTTAATCAGCTCACTTTGTCTTTTGCTATTGAATTGAGTTTCTTATATACAATGGATATTAAATCTACCAGATACAATTTGTAAGTATTTTCTTCCAAACTGTAGATTTCCTTTAAATGTTTATTTCCTTTCCTGCGTAAGAATTCTTAAGAGTATATACATTGAAGATAGTCTTAATCAGAAAAATCAGTCATAATTGAAGAGTAAATTGAGGAATTTGTGAATTTACTTTAGACCTAGATAATTTTATTATGTGTAAATCTTAATCAGTTAATCCATCAAATCATTTATCAACATTTAAAAAATATGAATTGGTAGAAAGCAAAAATATTAAGATAATCAATTAAAGTATAAGAGAATCCCCAAATTTATTACTTTCAGGAATATTATTTTGCCTATTGTGGTGAGACAGATCTGTAATTCCAGTACTCTAGAAGGCTGGGGTAGGAGGGTCCCAAATCTGAGATCATCTTGTGCTGTAAATACCAATTGAAAAAGACCCTGTCTTAAAATTAAAGGGCCGAGGATTCAGTTGAATGGAAAGGCCCTGGATTTGGCTTGCAGTACAGAAAAAAGAAAAGAGAAACAGAGTAAGAGAGAGGAAGAGAGGGAGAGAGAGAGATAGAGAGAGAGACAAAAAAAGAAAGACTCTGACTGTGTGCTCAAGGAACTCTTGAAGATACACATCAATGTATATTTTCAAGCAGATGAGTTGCAGAACAATTACAACTGTAAGCTTATAGTCTTACAAGGTCTCATCATAACATTAATCTAGCAACCCCCAAAAATATAACTTCTGAACTTGATTGTACACCACAAAAAAATCTAAACAATTAAATATTAATAAAATAACTTTCAACTTGATGTGGTGGCTCACGCCTGTAGTCCAGCACTCGGGAGGCTGAGGCAGGAGGATCAGCCTCGGCTACAAAGTGAGGTCAAAGCCAGCCTGAACTCATAGCGAGACCCTGTCTCAAAAAGACAAAAAAAATTTTTAAAAAAAAACTTTCTATTTTTACTTGGAATTTGCAATAGTCATAGTTACAACATGTTCAGAAAATTTGTTTAAGACATTGCATTCTTAGAAAAATACATACACTAGGCACTATTTCTGTGCTGAATACTTCCTTAAATTCCAAAATAATAATACTAAGAATCACATCAATAGTGTATTAACAATTATCTACAGCTTATTACCTGTCATGCATGTCACAAAGCCATTTATTTAGATTATATCATATAATTTCCATGCAGTTCATCTCTTGATCTTTTCTTTATAAATGAAGAACCTGAGCCATAGAGAAGTTAAGAAATTTGCTAGAACTAATTCACAAGTGAGAGAATCAAATTAAAATTCAAGTAGTCATAGTCTAAAGCATCCTTCCTTATAACTATTTAGGAAAATGTCTGAGGATCCATGGCCTCCCAATGTCATTACAATGTAAAATTAACAAATAAAACATAAAATATAGTAGCACTGCTAAAGAAACTTACACAAGTTACCTAAGAGTGCCTACGGAAAGTGAAGTTAGGAAAGACTTTGGAGAAAAGCCAATTTTTTAAGCAGATTTTGAAAGATGCATCAATTGTATCAAAAAGACATGGAGAAGTATATTCAATGATATGAAAACATAAGGGAAACACAAAAGATGGTTAGAGAAAACAGATTTTAATATGTTATAAAATGGCCACACAAGAAAGATGCCCAGCTATATTTTGGTTACAAGAGAATTTGAAAAGGAATTTGTATCAGTGCAGTTTATTCACTATGTTATGAGCTCACTTCCTGAACAAAAATTGTAATATGATATGCCATTCACACACAGGTTTGAATCAAGAATTACTGCTTTTTCATTTAAACAGTATATTGTCATTCTATTTTATAAATGAAAAATAAAGATTTAAATGTTTTTCCATTTCACAATAACACAGAGTTCCTATATGACTATCTCCAAAGTCGTGCTCTTAACATTTTACTATGCAGCAATTATATATCACACAATATTTAAGGTAACATTGTATATCTTTATTTTATATATTTATTTGTGTATGCATAGATGTCTATGTTTAGATTTTTTTAAAAAGGTATGACATTTAGTCCTCAAAGGAAATCTGAGGAATTGTCTACCCAGGCAGTCTTGATAACTCAGAGCTCAGCAGGTATAAGACAAGGGCCAAATCTAGCTGGTTTTGTTTTCATAAATAAATTTTCAGAAAAACAGCATCAGTTATTCTTCACACAAGGCCCATACCTCAAGTTATGAAACAAAGTTAAACATTATTTGACTCTTTGCACAAAATATTTGCCTACCTCTAAACTACCTGCCTGAGAAATAAGGCAAGGGGTGCTTTTTAAGCATGTTCACAGGGGGGTTGAAGACTTTTGCCATATGTCAACTTGAAAATGGGAAGCAATTCAGAAAGAATGAGATTCATAAATCAGAAATTCTTGAAGCAAGGGAATTAGGAAAGATAAAAATCAAGCTGTTGTGAAAGTTCTTCCACAAAACCCTCACAGGAACACAAACAGACCAGATTGTCAATTGGTCTTTAGTGAATTTAAGGAAGGCTGTAATATGGTTTTGTTACCAAACCATACATATGTAGACATACGACTTCTTCTGTAAGACCCTACAAATGGCACTCTGTGAAGCGAATTATACTTTCCACATAGGTTTCAGCTGCACAAGGCATCAAGGAAGGAAAGGTCTCATTCCACTAGAGAGTTGATTAATTTCAGTTTTAAATACTAAAATGAACTTTTCTGAAAATATTTGAAAAGATAGGTTTAAAATTATGTCACTCCACATTATTAATCTAATAAGATGCTTTCCTCTCCAGTCATTAATTTACAAACCCAATTAGCTACTAGAAGGAATTACTTGCATACACAACACACACACACACACACACACACACACACACACACACACCAACATATAAACCAAGGAGCTCCTTAGAAATTTTTAGCATTCTTCATTATTGACATTTTTCACTGAATTAACAAATGGAGTCAAACTCCTGATTGAATAGAGTTTCTCCTCAAATATTTTCCTTGCCTTTACCTCTGCCACTAGTTTTTAAAACATGAAAGAGGAGAAGGCACTTTTAATTTGAAAAGTGACCCACAAAGTTCATATGGGAAAGAGGGAGATTTGCCAAAGTGATTAACTCCATGTGTGAAGGATTCAACTAACCCTTCAGGCAGTCTGCCTCACTGTTATTTTCACTTTTTTTCCCAATTTACTCAACCACGTGGGTGGCCACATGTCTATTTGTTTTCCTTGTTTTTCAACAAGTGAAACTAGAAGTTGAAAAGGGAAGGTTATAGGGGCATGTTTTTTAACTCATAGAAGTCATGGTTTTATTATTTTCAGATTGAACTGATGTGCAATTTAACAAGTTCTCTCATTAGCTGAACCCAGAAACAGATGGTAATTGTGCCTGTGAGGTTACTTTGGTGCAGTTTATACTTTTGAGAACTTTTTTTATCTTCCATTTTGTTTATTGGATGTTACACCCTCCACTTACACAGCTGGCAAAATAAGACAAATGCAGTCTTACATAAGAACTTCAGAGAAAGAGAGAGTGAGAAGAAAAAAAAAACAGAATCCTTATTATGATGATGCTAAAAATCACTGTTTCCAAAAGACCATTTGCATAACTTTTTCCTTCCTTTCTTTTTTTTTTTTTTTTAAGTCGGCAGTGCTGGTGATAGAATCCAGGGTCCAGGCCCTTGTCCACATTAACAGGTTCTCTACCACTGAGCTACACATTGAGCCCCACCTAACCTTAATTTATTTGGTTTAAGGGACTGAAGATATTAACCTGGATATTATGAATGACCTTGCATTTTAAATCTGGTTAATTATCTTTACTGTGTTAAAGATAATAATGAGAATTATTCAGGCATCAATTTTTTTAATAGTCCCTGCTAAACCCATGATATATTTGGTTAAGAAATGGTTCTAAGAACTTGGCGATTGCAACAAAATGTACACTGAGTTCTTAATAACCTGCTATTCAGAGTCAGTATGTTTTTCATTTTAAAGATCATAATTCAGTGGAATTTTACATGACTTTAATAATTCATTCTGGCAAGAAACTTCAGCTAAAGATTTCCACCATCTTATTAAACTCAATTTCTCTTTAATATGTATATAAAAATATAAAGCAGAGTAGGAGAAATCATCCAAGAATAAAAGCCTAACCTGCCACAATGAAAAAAAGGTGGCATCTTATTTATCGCAGTGCAGTTTTTCCCTTTGAGATGTATGATATTTTTCTGATCTAGTTGATGTAGATGAAATTCTCAAACTTCTTTGTACGAGAAACAATGTCATGGTTAGAGCTCTCTTCCTCCTTCCACATACAGACTTTATGTGCCTGGTCTATTGTTTTGTATATTTATGTGCCTTATAAAAGATAGATTTTAATATTTGTAGTATAGGTTTTAAAGTACATCAGTGGAACTTTACTACATTAGAATATGCATAGAACTCTGCTGTGGTGAACATATGGGGAAGAACATGAGCACTAATTCAAAATTTGTTGGCACATGCTGTATTCCCAAGCCTATAATCCATTTTTGTTTTATTTGTACTCTAAGGTGATGTCTTCCACTGTTTGTCTCTGGTGATTCACTCTTTTATATTGTTATGATTAACAATTTTTCATCATTTTATCAATTTTCAGGTGTGTATTAAAAATCCCATTAAATGTGTGGCATTATGCTTTTCTCATTTTAAATTAAACTATTTTTGCGTGTTCTGTGTGTATGTTATTACATATGTACATAGCTTGAATTTATATATTTGTTTGGACAGTATATCAAATCATTTGAAACACTCATCTCACTACTAAATTTTGGCTTAGGGTTTCCTTCATGTTATAGTTTTATATTTGTTCTTCCTGTTCTGTTTTTTTCTCTGTATTCATAGTTTACTTTGGATTGAATAAGCATTTTCTGTTTTTCCATTTGAAGCTTATACTTCTTGTATAGTTACTCAAGATAGCAAATACGAATCCATACATGCATTCATAAATGAATATCCTCAACTATTAAAAATAGGACCAACCACTTTTCTAGCAAATGCAAGAATCTAGGCTGAGGATATAGCTCACTGCACAAGTGCCTGTCTGGCAAGCATGGCATTGTGAGGTTGCTCCCCAGTACAGAAAGAAAGAAAGAAAGAAAGAAAGAAAGAAAGAAAGAAGAAAGAAAATGCAAAAGTCTTAGAATACAACTCTATTACTGCCATCTTCCTGATCAGCGTATTATTTTGCCACTGCTTTAATTAGATAAACATTTTAAATCTGCAAGTCATTATCATTTTTAAAGTACTCACACTTAATTTACATTTTACCCATATATTTGCTTTTTTGTTGTTCATCATTATTTCCTAGGTTTCCATCCAGTGTTATTTTTCTCCTGGTTGAAGGATCATAGTCAATTAGTCTGTTTTTCCTTACTGCAAGTATAATAATGAGCCATCGTGGGAAGATGCACAAAACGTAATTTGCTTCTACTTGAGTTCAGAGTGCATAGGGAGCAAAAACTAACACTGCAAGAAGATGATAGAAATTTCTTCCACTTCCATAGCTCTGGGTTCTAGGGTAGAGAAGAAGAAAAATATCTTTATTTTGTATGTATGTCTAAATGATATTTTAAATGACCAGGTTGACAATTGTATCCTTTTGTTGCTTTAAAAAAGCTATAGTTTTCTGGCTTCTATTATTTTTAGTTTTATTTTTTAATTTTTAACAGTAATCTATATATCCCAGCACTCTGGGAGGTGAAGGCAGGAGGCTTACAAATTCAAGCCCAGAATGAACGACTCAGTAAGACCCTATCTTCAAATAAAAGATAAAAAAGGACTGGGACTATAGCTCAGTATAAGGACCTTGAATTCAATTCCCAGTACCAAGAAAGAAAGAAAGAAAGAAAGAAAGAAAGAAAGAAAGAAAGAAAGAAAGAAAGAAAGAAGAGGGAAGGAAGGAAGGAAGGAAGGAAGGAAGGAAGGAAGGAAGGAAGGAAGGAAAGAAAGAAAGAAAGAAAGAAAGAAAGAAAGAAAGAAAGAAAGAAAGAAAGAAAGAAAGAAAGAAAGAAAGGCTGGGGATATAGCTCAGTGGCACAGTACCTGAGCACCTTCCTGGCAAGCATGAGGTCCTGACTTCAATTCCCAGGGCCAAAATAAATATATAAAGTAAGTCATAAGTTAACTTTGTTTTGTATTGTATTTTGTTTGCAAAAGTCTTACTACAGCACTGATTTATTTTGTCATAACCATCATCTTTCAAATGTGTCTTGCTTTTAATTGTGGTTGTATATTTTCTATCATTTTTCAAAAATTTCATAGCCATTTTCCTTTCAAATGTTGCTTCTGTTCATTCCAAAAATCATTTACTTCTGAGACCTCAGTTCCACATGTTATACCTTCTTGTTTGACTTTCTGTATGTTCTAATATTTTGTGTCTCTTTATAGTTTATCTTAAATATTTCATTTTCTAGGGTTTTGCAACTTTACCCACTCTTTTCACCTATATCCAAAGTGTCATTAGGCCAATCCACTGTGTAATATTGATAAAGAGAATAGAAATTATTATTGTCAAGGTCACCAACAACTTCTAGTTTGCTAAATCTGTAGCTGAATGTGCTGCTAGGAGGTGGGGGTCATTGGAAGAGCAGGTCTTCAGGGCCCTAATCTAGAAAGGTGCATCTCATTCACAGGCTCCTCCCTTCTCTCTTTGCTCCCTGGCCTTCACGCAATGACCAGCTTTCTTCAACCCGGGCCATTCCACCCCCAAAACACTGCCTTAACCAGCTGACAGGGGGCTATAAGAGAAAAAGAAGGTCCCAACACTCTCATAAAAAGCCAATTCAACAGAAAGAGGTAACAATTGTATATAATATTAATGCACCAAATTTCAAAATAAATAAATAAATAATAAAAACTACTGGGTCTAAAAGGATAGATAGATACAAAAACAATCACAATGGAAGATAGAATAACCCACTCTAACAAATAGGTAAACCAGACAATAAATCAACAAAGCCAAATCAGTATTGAATGCACTATTGAACAAAGAGATTCAAAAGATGCACATTTTCCTCTAGAGCAAACATAACTTTCTCCAAAATAGACAGTATAATTTTTGCTAACTACTTCTCAGACAGAGAAATAATATCTAGACTATATAAAGAACTCAAAAAAATTAGATCACCCCAAAATGAAAGATCAATCAAAAATAAGTGATTGAAATGAATAGTCACTTCTAAAAAGAAGTACAAATAGTCAATAAGTACATGAAAAAAGTTTCAGTATCTTTGACCACTGAAGAAACATAAATCAAAACAACACTGTTTTCATCTTATTCCAGCAAGAATGGCTACAATCAAAGACTCAAAAAAGCAATAAATCCTGACAATGTTCTGGAGAAAAAGGAATCCTTTTGCATCGTTGATGGGAGTGTTAACTAGTACAATCACTTTGGAAATTGGTATAGAGATTCTCCAAAAATACTGAAATTAGGACTTCAATTTGACCCAGTCATGCCTTTTTTTGGATATCTTCTTAAATGATTTAAAGATATTATATTACAGTGACAGCACACATATTCATGTTTATAGCAGCACAGTTCACAATAACTGAATTAAAGTGACCTGAAAATCCATCCATAGCTGGATGGATGAAGAAAGTGTGGTAGATACACACCATGAAGCACTACACAGCATATAAAGGATGAATGTGAGTCATTTGCAGAAAACTGGATAATGTCACTAAGTGAAATCAGTCAGACACAGAAGGCTAAATGTCACATGGTATTTTTTCAAGAGAAACTCAAACTACAAAGTATTTAAACAGCAAAATAAAAGAAAAATGGTAGGAAACAGAGAGCTGGACTTTGTGAAGATGTGAAGAGGATCTGAGAAAGAGGTAGAGCCAAGGAGTAGGGGAAAGGGAAGCTAAATGATCAAGATGCTATATATATGCATTGATTCTTCAAGATGAAAGAGATTATTAGGAATCAAAAACATATAGCCATAAAAGGATTGATCTCACTGAATAAGTCAAAGGTGGTTATCATAGATTGTACTACAGAAGACCAAATGGAGAAAGAGGAGATATAGATCTAAGGGTATGAAATTTCAGTTAGGTAGATTTATAGCATTAGTAGTACATTGTACTGCATTATGAACGTTGTTAATAATGTTATGTATTTCTGAAATGTTAAGATTAATTTTAATGTTCTTATCCCCCAAAAATGGTAAATTGATAAGGTTATAAATATTTTAATTACCTTGTATGAAGTATGCATACATTGAAATATCACAGTGGTTGCATAAATAAACACGATTTTCATTTGTCATTTAAAAATAAATTTAAGACATAATATACAAACATAGAAAGAAGACTGTGGAGTTGGCTTCTGTATATATCAAAAAAGCAGCACATTTTCTACTAAATTCCCATGATATAAACTTAAAACTTAATAACTACTTAAGTTAATGAAGAAAACAAATTTCTGTACTTTGTGGTTGGCCACATGGAAAAAATCAGATTTAAAAAATAAACTAAAAACTAGTTAATCTCCCCAGTTTTTACAAATATCTGTATATTTTGTGCTTTTTGGATGTTTGAGTATTTTAACCATGTGTTTTGTATCATGTAACAGAAAAACTAGGTCTTGACTTGCTTGAACAACTTCAGGCTTAAAAACCATTTGTGTTAATTCTATTTGAAGGTTTTTTCCAGAATATAACTCAACATTGCATAATGTAGATCTTCAACATTTGCAGAAATAAAAAGTCAGTAATAAAATTGTTTAATGCTCTGGAATTATTAAGTATAAAATCTAACAGAGACAGAAAACTTATAACTAACATAATGGCGTCATTCCCAAATACTGTTAGAATTCAATTTCTCAGATAATTACACTGTATGGGATTTGTTCTCTCTAAAGTGCTTCAAGAATCATTCAGTGCACTATGTCTAAATACTTTCAAGTGTTTTTAATCACTTTAATGAAAACCTATTGAATCTAGAACTCTAAACTGACAAAAGAAAAGCCAAGAAAATAGAGAAAGGAATCATCAAGTTATGGTTGTGAGAAAGATAGGACAGAAGGGAAGGGACATAGAGGTGGGACTTTAAGATTATGCAAAGTACCTGAATTTCTTAAACCTGAATTTTCACTTCATATCTTGGTTTTGTCAGTCATTAAACAGTATGCTGCTGTGTGGTGCCTTTGATGAAAATTTTACTTCTTTTGGAAATTTTGACTATCCAGACTCACATATATAGATAGCGTAGTTTGATAGAGACTTGTGAAATCACAGAAATTTATTGCCTCTCTTTCCATGGCCCAAGTCTGTTTCCATGCCTGCGGCTGTGCTACAGAACAAACCCACAGCACATGCATGACACTGTAAGGACAGATGTGCAGCAGGAAAAAAATGCTCGGCATCCATGGGGTTCCAAGCCCCGCGCTGTGCCCGGAGGCGCCACTACATAAACCAGTGTTAAGTGATTGGTGAAAGAGGAGGATCAGCAGGACTCCAGCTGTGACTTGCAGTTTCAGAAGATGACTGTGGCAGTTGTGCCAAGCTTCGGACACTGCTGCTTTGACTTGACAAACTTGATCTATACAAATTTTAAAGTTTGCTAACAAGCCAAGGAGTTTTCAAGAAAAAATTCCTTTCCAGGTAACTTCTGTTGTGACCAACTGATGAGTGTTTTCAAATGATTTTTCCTTAAGATATAAGAGTCCTAAGGAAACATTCATAAACAAAGTCACTGAGAAGGAGGCTGCAGAGAGAACTGTCAAGGAAAGATTGCTTTTCCTATCTCTTGCTCTATTGTTATAATGGTAGTTTTTCATGGCAGCATTAACTCCAACACAGGTTAGACTCACAATTATCTATGGAGAAATGTTTGAATTATGGCATTATGATTACCAAGATTGCATTGTTTATTTGATTTATATTTTATAATTCCATATCATTAGAATAGGTTTAAATAGGAGGATTCTTTTATAAGTGTTTGTATGTTTATACTAATAACTGGGATCTCTTATAATTGCTCTAGAGCTGATACATGTGATTGTTTTTGCAATAATTGCTTGTCACATTGCTTTAAAATAATAAAAATATAAAATTTTATTTTCATACATAAATTTCTACTAAAAAGAAGACCATGCTTAATTTATAATTAATACTAGATTTGTAGCCAACAAGTTGGTAACAATGAATTCAACTGAAATTAATTATATTTCTCATTTTAAGAGCATTTCATACACTAAGCCTGCTTTTGTTTTTGCTCCATATATCTCGACATTATAAAAAGCACCTTGAAATCAAAGTACTGTAGTTTGATATACCAAATAAACAACACCAGTGGTAGAAAGAGGAGTTTCACAACTTGAGAGAGATAATCAGAACACAGGTGGGCAAACTTGGAATACAAAAGAGCTAACCAGTAAAGCAAAAGCCAACTCTGATTTTGTGTGGTGCATAGTTCCCATGGTGCATAGTTTCTGGAGAGCTTATAAACATAGTCGTTGATAGCGCATGCTTAGAGCATGACACTAAAATACATTTAAAATATCTTGTATTTCAAAACAATTATTGATTTCAAGATATTACATTACATTACATAAGATGAGTATTTTCAGTATTCAAAATAAAATACAAATATAAATGCTAGAATCCATGGAATTTAATAACATGTAATGAACAATTCCACACTAAAGATTAGGCAAGCACATATTTTTAGCTTGATGCTGTTCAAAGATAATGGCAGCTAGAACCATATGGTTGTCATTAAGGAAACTATGTATATTTAAACAATATGCTAAATAAATATTACAAAATAATTTACATTTACTGATAAACATTTATGCTTCAACTACAATTTGTAAACTATATCCAAAGTACAATAATGTGAACTCAGGGCCCCAATGTGATGGTAATTCAGAAATAGCAGTAAAATACACAAAATCAAAGTTAAAATCAAAATACTTTTTGATAGAAAATTATACCATCATGTACAGTCTCCCTGTGATCACACTGTTATGTGAGAAGGAAATAAACCAACACATAGGGGTACATCCCAAATAAATAGAAAAAAAGGTAGAAAAAAACCCAAAGTACCATTAGTTATAGAACTTAGTCAAGGACTAACTTATATACTTTTATAATAAAATCTCAGATATTAAAATTATGCTGCATTCAATGAGATTGATTTACATGACAATTAGAAATCTTCTAGTCCAATAAGACTTTTTTAGTTCAATTTAACTAAAAATAATCTGCTTTGTAACAAGATCAATTTGAGATTATTTCCCATAATTTGTCTTTGCAAAGTTAAGTAATTAAAGGGATGTATCAGTTTGCTAATAAGTCTGGTACCCAGATACCCAACATTTAACACACTAGATCCCTTCAAACACTGCAAGTGCAATTATATAACTGCAGGGCTGGCAATGTATCTCAGTGACTAGCATGTGTGAAGCCCTTGGTCCAATCTCCAGTACCACAAATACAAACAAAAATAATTGGATAACCTCTCCACAAAGGAAAATAATTCAACAAAAATCTGGATTGTAATATTTCTATTGTTCAATAGTTTAAAAACTATTGCCATACACTTTTAAAACTATTCAAGAGATATATCAAAAGAATTAAAACTCTTAGAAAAAATTTTAAATTTTTGTATCTTTAACATAGAAATATGATTGTGAGAATAGTGAATTTTCTAAAGGATTTTTAAAAATGGGATGATATCAAACCCCTAACCATTATTATTAAGTTACTTAACTAGTTTGGGACTTAATTTATCAATCTATAAAATTAATATAATATTAATGAGATGGGCATGGTGTCTCATGCCTGTAATCCTAGAACTGGGGAGGTTGGTGCAGGAGGATTGCTGTAAGTTTGAGGCCTGTCTGTGCTACAAAATGAGTTCAAGACCAACCTGAACTTCATAGTGAAATCTTTTCTCAAAAATACAAAATAATAATAATAATAATAATAATAATGAACATACTCTACTAGGACATTTCTGAAGATCAAATAAATTGCTGCATAGAAGCACAGTATGAAATGCCATGTATTAAATATATTATTGGGTTTTTTGGTTTTATTTTTTTGTTTTGTTTTGTTTTGTTTTTGCCTTTTTGAGGTAGGGTCTCGCTATGCAGTTCAGGCTGGCCTTGGGCTCACTTTGTAGCCCAGGCTGGTCTTGAACTCACAACAATCCTCCTACCTCAGCTTCCCAAGTGCTAGGATTACAGAAGTGAGCCACCATGCCCAGCTAATATATTATTTTTGTAATATCACATCCACTGACAATGTAGTAATAAGTGTATATTAATATAAACTCTGGCATTTACAAATGTTAAATAATAACTTCAGTGCCTGGAAACAGATTATTTTAAATGCCTTCATAATGTTAGAATTATTTAGTAAGACATTCAAAATTGTATAGCCTATTATTTTCAAATAAATCTTTGCTAAAAACTTCAGCATGATAAATGAGCAGTTATAGTAATCTTAGATAAATATGCTTTTGAAATGTTATCACCCAGAATTCTCAAATCTAGCTGAAAGAAAAATGAAAGAACCAAAGAAAAAGTCAGAAATACACAAATTTCACATTTAACTGTATGCTGCCTGTACTTCCCCCCCTTACTCTGATAGGCCAGTTTACTGTATGCCATATAATATAGGGTGGAAAACATAGTTCGTGAAGTAGCTACTTTCCCAAAAGATAATGACAAATTTAACAAGAACTCATATTGGAAACTTAAACTCTAGAATAACAGTGCCGAGAATGAGAACTTTAGGAGGGATTTGGGCACTTCACAGGTTCTGCCCGCATGAGTGGATTAATTATCACATGAATGGGTTTCATATCACAAGTTGGTTTCTTATAAATATGAATACAGTCCTTCTTCATTTTCATTCACTTCTCTCTCGCTCTCTCTCTCTCTTATTCTTTCTTGCTTTTTTAGCTTTGCCTTTTCTCATAAAGAAAGCAAAGAGCCACTCACCAAAACAATTTTTCAACCATGAATTTCTGGCCTCCAGAACTACAACAAGTAAATCTCTGTTCCTTATAAATTACCCAGACCCAAGTGTTCAGTTGTAGTATCATGAAAATGAACTAACATAATCACTGCAAACTAAGAAGTAAACAAAAACAAACAAACAAAAAATACGGGGAAAGCAAATCTTCTCTTGAACATCACAGAATTCTCAAAACAAAAATATTCCAAAAAGCGAGCTCTCAACATCACAATTATAAAGCACTATAAACAAGAGTTAACACGTGTAATACCAATAAACTAGACAAATAAGAACTTCAACTATAGGTTGAAAACATAAAATCAGTATATTTAAAATAATCAATAAAATATGTTACGCAATTTAAAAGATAGTAAAGGAAAATATTCCTTTAAAGATTAACAAGAGAGTGAATAAACAGATGTAAGATTAAAGCACTGGGAGACAAATATATAGAAAATGTGAAAAACAATTTAAAGAGCATTGAAGGAGAATGGGAAATCTAACTTCTGGTTAATCAGATGCTCACAGTGAAGGATGACGCAGACTGCCTAAGGGGAGGTAACAAAGGGAAATGGGATTGGAAATTAACATTGCTAATCTGACAAGAGAGATTATTTTGGATGACAGAAGTCGGTTCTGTGTGTCTACAATGGCCCTTAATTGTGGAAACTGATAAGAATCAGATGGCAAAATCAGCATTAGAGTTACTGTGCTGTGAGACAAAATCAACTTGTCATTGCTAATTTTAAAGGGAGGGGAGGAGGAGACCATGAGCCAAGGAATGTGGGCTTCTTTTCTAGAAGCTGGTAAAGGTAAGAAAACCTTGAGCTTCCAAAGAACAATGCAACTCTACTGGGGTTTTTTTTTGGTTTGTTTTTGGTTTTTTTTTAAAAAAAAATTCAGCATCATGAAACCAAATTTGTAATTCTGACATCCAGAAGAGTGAGTTAATATAATTTTGTTGTCTTAAGCCATGAAGTTTGTGATAATTTGTTACCAGTGACAAAAAATGAAAATGTGCTCAAGTCACAACCTAAACAAGTGGAGCTCACTCTAATGGGTCACTGCAGGAAGTACATGAGAAAGAACAAGCATGAGAGTTTCTGTTCCTTCAATGGGCTAGGGAGCAGGGGTCTTAACCAGTCATTACTATTTGTCATTGTTGAGAGATGTCTTGCAAGGAGCTGCTAATGTAAGAGAAATTTTCTCTTATTAATAGTACATGGTCTGCGCTGCTTCATACCATTCATCTCCTCCCAATATTCTGGGAATTGAGCCATTATAGTTAAAGCTGCCTAGGTCAAATTCAGACAGGGATTAAGCTGACTAGAAAACCTGGGTTGCGAGGTACAAACAGCCCCCTTCCATGTTTAAGGAATTTATGGAATGTACCTTCTCTGGGCATCTGCTGCCCATATTAGGAAGCACCCTTTGGCCCCAACTCTAGACCACCCTATAGTCACACCTCCAATGAATGTGGAAAGCCATTTAAACTAACCAATGCCTTCTGCTTCTGTAACCGCACTTGCCAAAGCCCTGCCTCCCTTTGTTTGGTAGGTTTAAAAGCCATGCACCGGCATACCTCGGGGCTCTCTGTTCCTGCACGTTCAGTGACCCCCGCGTACACTCGGACAATAAAACCCCTTGCCTGTTGCATGAGAAGGCATCTGTTGACTTCTTCCTACACGCGGCGGGCGTCTCAATTCTCACATTGGAGATTCCACCGAGATAAGGGCGACCCCTATAGTCGGGAGACTTCAACAGCCACCTCTCGGGGTGAGTACGGCCATTTCTCTCTCTCTTTCTGTCTCACTTTGTCTTACTTTCACTTTGCGGTTGTATAGTTTTGTTGTGACTAGCATGAAGACGTGTGAGCTCTTGGTCCAAGTGACTTGCCTCCGGGCTTCTGTGTCACAAGTCACTTCCCCGGGGGACGCCCTGGGGATCGTAGGCTCTTTTGAGTCTATTTTGTGGTGGGGTCACCATTAGTCGTTCCTCAGATCCTGTCTCCTCCTCTGGGGAAGTTTTTGCCTATTTTGCGGTGGAGTCACCGTTAGTCATTAGGCTGCAGTCTCCTCCTCTGGGGAAGTTTTTGCCTATCTTGCGGTGGGATCACCATTAGTCAGTAAGCCAGCATTTGTTTGTCTTGGTCTCAGTGTTCGTTCATCTTTGTTTGGCGCCACTAACCTTATTTTGCTCCACAGCACCCACCATGGGACAGACAACATCTACCCCTCTCTCTCTCACTCTAGATCATTGGTCAGAAATATGAGAGAGGGCTAATAATCTTTCTTTGCTTGTCAAAAAGGGTAAATGGCAGACGTTCTGCTCATCAGAGTGGCCTACATTTCAGGTGGGATGGCCGCCAGAGGGGACTTTCTACCTCCCCCTCATTCAAGCAGTTAGGACTGTAATCTTCCACCCTGGGGGACAGGGACATCCTGACCAACAACCTTACATTATGGTGTGGCAAGACTTATGTGAAGATCCCCCAAAATGGGTAAGGCCCTTTTTAACTCCAGCTCTACCGGATCCCGCCACCCTTTTACCTGTAAAAGCTCAACCTGCTTGATCCCCAATTCCGGAACCTCTACCCCTCTCTCCTTCCTCTGGTTCTGCCCGAATAGCAGTCTGACTTGATCCTGCTGGACTCTGGGGCTCCTCCTCCTTACCCTCCTCCACCCTCTGTTCCAACGGAGGTGGCTGCTGCCGCCGCTCCTCCCCTTTCTCCTACTCCACCTTCTTCACCCTCTGCCCCTGAGCTGACTCCGCAGGACCCCTCAGTTCATGTTGCAGACTATGGGCCAGCCCAGGGAACCCAAAGTCAGCGAGCCCTGGGCCCTCAAGACGGAACGGCAATCACACTCCCCCTCAGGCCACATGGACCCATGTTGGACGATGGGAATGGGGGGGATACCAGCACTCCAATACTGGCCCTTTTCCTCCTCTGATTTATATAATTGGAAAAATAATAACCCTCCTTTTTCTGAGGACCCTTCTAGGTTAACCAGCTTGGTGGAGTCTCTCATGTTCTCTAACCAGCCCACCTGGGACGACTGCCAACAGTTGCTGGGGACCTTGTTCACCACCGAAGAAAAGGATCGAATCCTCATAGAGGGCAGAAAACTTGTGCTGGGACGGGATGGGAGACCTACCCAGCTCCCAAATATCATTGATGACTTCTTCCCATTACGCCGCCCTGATTGGGACCCCAGTACTCCAGAAGGTAGGGAGCATCTGTCCATCTATCGCCAGACTCTAGTGGCAGGTCTCCAAGCGGCTGCTAGGCGGCCTACAAATTTGGCTAAGGTAAGGGAGGTCCTTCAAGGACCCACTGAGTCACCCTCGATGTTCCTAGAGAGACTAATGGAAGCTTACCATAGGTACACTCCCTTCGACCCTCAAGATGAGGGACAACGGGCATCTGTTGCTATGGCCTTTATAGGTCAGTTGGCTTCAGACATTAGGCATAAGCTCCAATGACTAGATGGGTTACAAGACTTGACTTTAAGAGATTTGGTAAAAGAAGCTGATAAGGTATATTACAAGAGAGAGACAGAGGGGGAAAAAGAACAGAGAAAGGAGAAAGAGAGGGAGGAGAAAGAGCTAACCAGAGATAGAAAGAGGAATAAGGAATTGACGAAAATCTTGGCCACAGTAGTAAAAGGAGTTCAGGGAAATATAGATGAGGATAAGCCACGCCACCCTCCTCTTGACCCCAACCAATGTACATATTGCAAGGAGTTGGGACACCTCATCAAAGATTGCATCAAGCTTAAAAGAAAAAAGCGAAAAGAACAGGCCTTAGAGGCTCAACAACACCAACCTAGTGTGCTGGCCTTGGAAGGAGAAGATTAGAGGGGACAGGGCTCAGATCCCCTCCCCGAGCTCGGGGTAACTTTTAATGTGGAGGGGACCCAAATCGACTTTGAAGTACATACAGGAGCTGTCTTTTCTGCTCTCCAGGCCCCATTGGGACCTCTCTCATCCAAGAGGTCCTTGGTTCAAGGGGCTAACGGGAGCAAATACAGAGCATGGACTACTAAGAGGACTATGGACCTAGGTAGACGTAAAGTCCAACATTCCTTCTTAGTGATACCGGAGTGTCCAGCTCCCCTTATGGGGAGAGATCTACTAACTAAACTAAGAGCTAGAATAACTTTCGAACCTCAAGGGCCCCAAGTGACTTTTCTCAACCCCCTGGTGAGCCAACCTATGGTGACTATGCTGGTTTTGGCAACAGATGATGAATACCAACTTTATAGTCAGCCCACAGCACCAGCTATACCCCAGAACTGGTTGATAGAATTCCCTGACTCATGGGCTGAAACAGCTGGACTAGGACTAGCCACGTTACAGCCCCCTGTGGTAATATCCCTAAAGGCATCCGCCTCACCGGTCTGCATCAAACAATATTATATAAGTAAGGAGGCTCATCAAGGGATAAAGAAACACATACAAAAGTTCCTCGATTTGGGAGTGTTAGTACCATGCCAATCGGCTTGGAATACCCCCTTGCTACTGGTCAAAAAGCCAGGAACAGGAGACTACAGACCAGTACAAGACTTATGGGAAGTGAATAATAGGATAGAGGATATACATCCCACAGTGCCTAATCCCTACAATCTGCTTAGCACTCTTGGTCCCGAAAAGACTTGGTATACGGTACTGGACCTAAAAGATGCTTTCTTTTGTCTATCGTTACATAAAGATAGCCAACCTCTGTTTGCCTTCGAATGGACAGACCCTGACATGGGGACATCAGGACAGCTGACTTGGACTCACCTCCCTCAGGGGTTTAAAAACTCCCCTACCATCTTTGATGAAGCTCTCCGCAAGGACCTGGCCACCTTTTGAATCCAACACCCTGTTGTAATTTTGCTTCAGTATGTAGACGACCTTCTGCTGGCCGCAGAGTCAGAAACAGACTGTATGTATGGAACATGGGAGCTCTTACGGGAGTTAGCCAGGTTGGGATATAGAGCCTCTGCTAAAAAGGCTCAAATTTGCCAAAAAGAAGTCGTCTTCTTAGGATACACCCTCAAAAACGGAAAACGATGGCTCACGGAAGCCAGGAAAAAGACTCAAATTCCCCCACCCACGAGTAAGAGACAATTGCGGGAATTTCTGGGGACTGCGGGATTCTGTCACCTATGGATCCCGGGGTTCACTTCCTTGGCTGCTCCCCTCTATCCCCTCCTAAAGGGAGACGCCACCTTTACCTGGGGCGCTGACCAACAACAGGCCTTCGATCAGATCAAAAAGGCCCTGTTATCTGCCCCTGCATTGGCTCTCCCCAATATAGAAAAGCCCTTTACTCTCTATATTGAAGAAAAGCGAGGAGTAGCTCGAGGAGTGTTAACTCAGGCCTTCGGCCCATGGAGGCGACCCGTAGCCTATTTGTCAAAGAGATTAGACCCTGTGGCAAATGGGTGGCCCCACTGTCTAAGGGCTATTGCAGCAGCAGCTATCTTAACTAAAGATGCAGATAAACTAACTCTGGGACAGAAACTGACCATAATAGCCCCACACACATTAGAAAGTGTCATCCGGCAGCCCCTGGATAGATGGCTCTCCGATGCCAGGATTACTTACTACCAAAGCCTCCTGCTCAATAAGGACCGAATAACATTCGGCCCTCCAACTGCCCTCAACCCAGCCACTCTGCTGCCTGATGAGACATCTGAGCCAGTCCTACATACCTGTCAAGAGATTCTGGCAGAGGAAATTGGAATTCGCCAAGACCTGACAGACCGGCCACTCCCAGATGCTGAGGTAACCTGGTTCACTGATGGCAGCAGTTTCCTACTAGAAGGTAAGAGACATGCAGGGCCCACGGTTACAGATGGAACTCGAGTTATCTGGTCGTCAGGACTGAGAGAAGGCACATCCGCACAGAGGGCAGAATTAATTGCCCTTTCAAAGGCTTTAGAGTTGGTGAAAGGAAAAAGAGCAACTATATATACTGGTAGCTGCTACGCTTTTGCCACGGTGCACATACATGGGGCTATTTACCAGCAGAGAGGACTCCCAACTTCGGCTGGAAGGGAGATCAAAAACAAACAAGAAATTCTTAGACTCTTGGCGGCTATCATGCTGCCACAAAAATTGGCCATAGTGCACTGCAATAGCCACCAAAAAGGTACAGGCTCTATGATACAGGGCAACAACCATGCAGATAAAACTGCGAAGCAGGCGGCCTTAAGTGCCCCTACCACTTTGCTCCTGGAGGTCAATACTCTGTCAGAGACCTGTCCAAAGGAGCCTCTCCAAACTCCCAAGATGGGAAAAGCAGAACTTCTAGCCTATTTCCAACAGGCTCATAAGTTAACCCATCTGGGGACAAAAAAGTTGTGCTTATTAGCCAGAAATCAATCACCAGATAGTCAACTGTCAGCCACCCAAATTAAGGAACTGGCAGAACAAGTTACCAAAAGTTGCCAAGCTTGCCAGGTTGTCAACGCTTTCCCCTCCAAATCCCCAAAAGGAAAGAGATTATGAGGAACCCGGCCGGGACAATTCTGGGAAGTGGATTTTACTGAGTTAAAGCCAGCCAGATATGGGCTTATTTGTTAGTCTTTATAGACACTTTCTCAGGATGGACCAAGGCATTCCCTACCAAAAGGGAAACTGCACCGACAGTAGTTAAAAAGTTGATGGAAGAGATCTTTCCTCATTTTGGCCTGCCAAAGGTAATTCGGTCTGATAATGGGCCAGCATTTGTGGCTCAGGTAAGTCAGGGATTGGCCAAGATATTGGGGATTGATTGGAAACTTCATTGTGCCTATAGACCCCAAAGTTCAGGATAGGTAGAGAGAATGAATAGAACAATCAAAGAGACCTTGACAAAATTGGCCAAGGAGACTGGCTCTAACGACTGGACCATGCTCCTACCTTATGCTTTGTTCAGAGCTAGGAACACTCCTTCTTCTCAGCCGCCTAATCTAACTCCCTTCGAGATCCTATATGGGACCCCTCCTCCCATTCAAGACCTCAGCCCCTTATTTAAGGACACCCATTTACCCCATACCTTTTTATTTGATAGACTCCAGGCTCTAGACCAAATTCAAAAGGTCCTGTGGCGCCAACTCTCCTCGGCCTACCAGCCAAGCGACGGACCTGCTCACCACCAATACAACGTGGGAGACTTCATCTACATCCGTTGCCATCAGATACAGACCCTAGAGCCTCACTGGAAAGGACCTTTTCAAGTACTCTTGACAACTCCTATGGCAGTCAAGGTGGATGGCATCACGCCCTGGATCCACACATCTCACCTCAAGCCAGCACCGCCACCGCCGGAGCCTCAATGGAGGTTGGAAAAGACAGAAAATCCCCTCAAGTTACGGGTTCATAGGGTTACTACTCCTCCTCCTCTTTCCCCTCAGGGAACTCAATCCCAATCCCCACAAACATTGGAAATGGACAGTGTATAGATGGGAAGATGGAGAGACTTTACGTACCTGGGAAGGGGCAGGGGAGCCATCTTTTCAGATACCCCCCTGTCAGTTAACCACTCATCGGTCGTGCTGTGTCCAGGGAGATCTTTACATGTGCCCTGCATCTAACCCTGGAAAGGGCTACTGTAATAGTCCGGGGCATTATCACTGCGCCTATTGGGGATGTGAAACTTTAGCAACTACCTGGAGTGTTACCTCCCCTGACCCGCACCTAAAAATTGGCTTCTCCCCCAAAGGTTGTCACCCATACCATACTGGTCCCGTCAGGAACTGTAGGTTAGGCAGATGGGGCCTGGAGGAAAGCCCCCCTGCAAAACCATATATATAAATGTTACTACCCCCACTGACCCCAAATGGCTAACGGGGATGATTTGGGGAATCAGATATGTAGAAGATGGCACAGATAGAGGAGGACTGATACAAATTAGAAAGGAAGAAGTTCCCCAAAAAACTATTGGAACCAACTCTGTGCTAACTAAAAAGAATCCACTTCCTCAATTAAGACCCACGACCCCTCTAAAACTCAACTATACTCCCCGTAGCTCCACCAGCTCCCCAACTCCCATTCCCCATGAGCTAACGACTCCTGGTGACCAGTTATATAACCTAATCCTGGGAGCCTATTCTGCCCTTAATCACTCTCGAGCTGACCTTACACAGTCATGCTGGCTTTGCCTGTCTGCATCACCACCCTACTATGAGGGAGTAGCTGTAAAAGAACCATATGCTGCCCTCTCTTCTGGCTCATCCTGTGACTGGGACAATGACCTTAAACTTACCTTGTCTGATGTTATGGGACAGGGAACCTGTATAGGTAATCCTCCTTCCCACATTAAAACTTTATGTACTACTATCAATCAAGTACAAGAAAAAGATAAGTTCCTTCAACCTCCCACTGGTTTATAATGGGCATGTGACACTGGAATCACCCCCTGTGTGTCTACAAGAGTTTTCGATAACTCTGTTAACTTTTGTGTGCTGGTCTCTATGTACCCCCGAATCCTCTATCATTCAGGGACGGAGCTAGATGATAAACTATCAGGCCAGATTAGATACAAAAGAGAACCAACCTCTATAACTCTGGCAGTTCTTATGGGAATAGCTGCCACAGCCGGTATAGGAACAGGGACAGCTGCCATTATACGTGGCAACCAACAGACTAGTCAATTACAAGCCGCAGTAGACCAAGACTTAAAGGCCATAGAAACATCTGTCATGGCCCTCCAAAACTCTCTGACCTCCCTCTCAGAAGTAGTCCTACAGAATAGACGAGGACTTGATTTACTTTTCCTTAAGGAGGGGGGGTTATATGCAGCTTTAAAAGAACAGTGCTGCTTCTATGTGGATCATTCTGGAGTTGTTAAAGAGTCCATGGCTAAACTCAGGGAAAGACTAAACCAAAGACAAAAAGAACGGGAAGCCCAATAAGGCTTATTTGAGTCTTGGTTCAGCCAGTCTCCATGGCTCACCACCTTACTGTCGGCCCTAACGGGACCCTTGATTGTGCTACTCTTAATAGTGATTATAGGACCCTGTATATTAAATAGAATAACAAATCTACTACAAAGTCAGATTGGCAATGTAAAACTAATGATCCTCAGACAGCAATATGAGATTCTAGATAACCTCAACAATAAGCCCCCCAATCTCTAAGATTAGAGATTCACAACACAAAAAGGGGGGGATGTAAGAGAAATTTTCTCTTATTAACAGTGCATGGTCTGCGCTGCTTCATACCACTCATCTCCTCCCAATATTCTGGGAATTGAGCCATTATAGTTAAAGCTGCCTAGGTCAAATTCAGACAGGGATTAAGCTGACTAGAAAACCTGGGTTGCGAGGTACAAACAGCCCCCTTCCATGTGTAAGGAATTTATGGAATGTACCTTCTCTGGGCATCTGCTGCCCATATTAGGAAGCACCCTTTGGCCCCAACTCTAGACCACCCTATAGTCACCCCTCCAATGAATGTAGAAAGCCATTTAAACTAACCAATGCCTTCTGCTTCTGTAACCGCACTTGCCAAAGCCCTGCCTCCCTTTGTTCGGTAGGTTTAAAAGCCATGCTCCGGCATACCTCGTGGCTCTCTGTTCCTGCACGTTCAGTGAGACCCACGTACACTCGGACAATAAAACCCCTTGCCTGTTGCATGAGAAGGCGTCTGTTGACTTCTTCCTACACGCGGCGGGCGTCTCAATTCTCACACTAATATCCCCAAACCTCCCTCCTGCCCCACAGTCGTACATGCAGCAGGCTACAGAGGCCAACGAGAACATAAGACAGAGGTCTCACAAAAGTCAGGAGCAGGTGATGAGCTGATGAGTATTTGAGCAATATGGATGGAGCCCTGGCAGTGCCCATTGCAGAAGTTGTTTGTAGTGACAGCAAAGAATGCAAGTTACCTAGAAATACATTTTCCAAACTTTTATACACATAAAAGTGTATGAAAAGAGAGAAAAGTCTATCCATACATCTGTCTGTTTGCTTATCTAACTCATTATTTTGGAAAGTGATGAATCACTAGTCAAGGTAAAATGTAGATATTCTATGGAAATAATAATTGAAACTTTATCATAAAATGAACTTCACCCCTGATAATGCAAAATGATGTAACATTTAAGAAGGAATTGAATACTTAAGAGCAGAGTGATATTTAAGAATCAGTGGTGGGTAAGGAATATGGAAAACTGTAATACCTATGAAACAGACTGTCAAAACAAGTGCAGCAAGATCATAAAATACCAAATTATAATATGTAAAATTATATGACATTGATCTTAAAAGTTAGTATTACATTTTAGTATTATATGAGTATCTGTATTAATGCTAACATTAGATGGTAACATTACAAAATAAAACCTTTAAAAATTTAAAAATAACCACTATTAGCATAGGAATGAGATAAATTCTGGATCAAAGGAAGAAAGAACAACTAAGAAAAAATTGCAAATATATAAAACAAGAAAAAGAGAAAGAAAATAGAGACAACAAATAAAAATATGATGGCAGCAATATCCAAATAAATTCTAAGAAAATCTACTTGTTTAAAAATCACTGATTGGTGCACTATGCCAAAAATGTAAAAGAGTTACCTGTTTTTGCAAAACAGATCAATATTTCAGCAGATTAAATAGAAGAAAAGTGGCTCTGGAATAAAAGATTACAATAATTACTGGAATACAAAGTGAATATTTAAAATATCTCGAATTAATACTATAAAACAAAATAACAAATGTTTTAAGTGCAAATGAATAGAGAATCAAAATACAAGTTAACATACAGTTGGAGGGGAAGGATCAGTCAGGATACCCAATCCTTCCACTTTGCAAGAAAACAGTACAATACTGAATCCATTTAAACATTGATAGATTATTATTCATATTAACATAAAAGAATAATCATTAAAGTTGGTATATATATATATATATATATATATATATATATTTCAAACTATAAGAAAAATAAAACTAGAAAAATGAAGTAATGTAAAAGACAGCAAGAGAAATATGAAACAGGAATGGCTAAATAGAGACACACATAAACTCTACAGTAAAAATATTTTCAAATGCATCAGTAATTTTAATCAGTCCATCATCTTTTAAGTATTATTGCAGGTTACAGATCTCCTGTAATATATCATATACAATGTCTTGTGTGTGTGTGTATATTCAATACATTAAAAAAATAGAAAAAATGTGATCTATATTCAAAATGTTGGAACTTTTGCATAAAGATTTTGAGTATGTTCAAATACTGTATTTGTAGAAAAATATGGTGAAAATAAATTAACAGATGAGGGATGATAGTAGGTCAATAGAATTATAAAAAGAACTAAATGAAAATTTTAAGTATAAAAATTGTATTGTGTGCACTGTATAGCAAATTAAAGACATCAAAGCATACAGAAAAAGTCAGTTAACTTGAACATAAATCAGAAATTGCCTGATCCAAAGAAGTTACCTGATCCAAATAATTGTTTAAATTATTATGATTTTTGTGGTACTGGGTATTAAACCCAAGGCCTTCACATGGAGCTAAATCCCTGCCCTTCTTTTAATTTTTTATGTCAAGAGAGGATTTTTACAATTAGGTTAAGTCATTAAGAATGGACTTGAACTTCTTCAGCCTACCAGGTTGCTGGGATTATAAGCACGGACCACTATGTCCACTCAAAATAATACTTTAATGAACAGAATTTTAGTTACTATTATGATGCTAACAAGAAGCTCAATCTCTCTGCATGTTTGTAATACCTAGTAGAGAGAAGAGATAGAATGCAGAAGAAAGCAATTTTTAAAATACCAGAACATTTTGCAAATTTGAGGAAAAATAATGAAATTCACATTCTCTAAGCCAGTTGAACTCCAAACTGGAAATCAGGTAAAACCATTCCTAAACATATAATTTCTACATAGCAATGTCAGAGAGAAAATCTTGAAAACAAAACAAAACAAAAAAAAACCAAAAATACAAATTACAGACAGAAGAAAAGCAATAACATTTGTAAATGAAAAATAAGGACAGTATCAGACTAATGGAGAATTTGAAAATGTATCTCCAGCACACTTGGACAGTAAGATATACATCACACCAAAGGATATCAAATTGGAAAAGCAATAGCCTATACAGCAAGTGGAGCTGGAAGAGCTGGTGATCTATACACAGAATATTAAGCTGGACCTATATCTTTCACCATGTACTAAACTGAAATCAAAATGGATCAAATATCTAAACATTAAAGCAAACAATACATTTACCAAAAGATAAAATGGTAAAACATTTGAGGATATAGGCAGAGGCAACAACTTTCTGATTAGAACTCCAGTTGCTCAAGAAATAACAGCAGGAATCAACAAATAGGATCAAATCAAACTGAAAAGCTCCTGCACAATAGGGGAAACAATCCACAGAGTAAAGAGCCAACTTACAGAATGGGAAGAAAAAAATGCCACCTATGCTTCAGACTGATATCTAATACATGACCAACTCAAGAAGTTAGACTACAAAATACAAAAGACCTAATCGGAAAATTGCCAAGTGAAATGATCAGATACTTCTCAAAAGAAGTAGTATACATGGCCAATAAACAAATGAAAAAATATTCAACATTTATGGCCATTAGGGAAGTGCAAATTCAACATTACTATTTGATCTTACATCAGAAAAATGTCAATCAGGAAATCAAATAACAAATGCTGGCAAGGCTACAGAGAAAAAGGAAGCCTTCTATGTTGTCGGTGGAATGTAAACAGGAAAAAAAAAGTATTTTTCCTATACACATACATGCAATAGAAGTACAAATAAGTCATAATCACTTTATTAGCCCAATGTGTCTGTGTAACAAATACTTGAGATAAATCCGTTTAAAAGAGGAAATATTCATTTTGACTAGCAGTATCAGGGGTTTCTGTCCAAGACCATGTGGCCCCATTCTTTTGGAGCCTGTGACAAGGTGGATATCATGGTGTGGGGGTGGGGTAGGGGGATGTATGGCAGAGCAAAGCTGTTGTTCATCCTGAAAAGGCCAAGAAGCAAAGACAGAGCAAGAAAAGGAGGCTGCGGCCCAATACCCTCTCCCTGCACACAATGGGGACCTTACTGTCTTTCTGTAGACTGTGCCTCCCAAAGGTTCCATGGCTTCCTGGTAGTGCCACAGGCCGGCAGCCACGTCTTTAACATAAAGACATCTGGGTAACGCTTAGGATCCAAACTATAGCATCATATTTATGACAGATTTCTTCTCCAGAAGAAACAGAAAAGGAAGACCCCCCCCTTATTTGTAATGGATTAATTTGTTGACAAGAAAAAAGAGGTCAAGCTAGTAGAATTTATTTCTCTATTTGACATCTCAAAGCATGTTGGGTCAAAACAAATAAGGAAGTTTTAGACAAACATGTAGAATAAAATTGATTTACATGATATAATTTTAAAAATCACATTTACATTCTATGAAGTGCACATATTTCCAAAAGCTATAATGTATAAATAGGAATGTAAATATCAAATTAAAGCTCATCTTCCCTTCTAGACATGAAATATTACTGAACAGGGAGAGACACAAAATGATTTCAGCCATTTGTGTAATTGTTTATTACTTTTTTAAAAAAGGAAGGAAAATAGTACAAACTATTCAGATATTACTGACATGGAGATGCATAACTTTTCACTGTTTTATCCTCTTTACTTTTGCATTTGTTTGTAGTATGTGTGCATGTGCATGTGTGTACTAAAAATGAAAGCAAACACTGAATCTCACATTTCAACTCTCTCAGATCTTTGTAGGAATACTGTAAGGTAAATGACCCATTATTTCCTAGCTTCTGAGAAACTTTGCATTCCTTTTATCAGTTTAGCAAACAAAGCATCATTAAGATTGAGAATAAAATATAAAAATTACTCTCCTAAGGTCCATTACTGGTCTAGATGAAGGTTTTTATTATCTTAAAATGCAAAGCATCTGTTTCTGGCTAGGCTTTCACTGAGCAACAAAGTCATTATTGATCTAATACAGGTATTAACATTGAAATAATTATCACCTAGAGGAAAGGTTAAGCATGACTTCTCTAGCAAATAAATTTTTAAAAAGTCTATCCAGGTTTTTTTCTAAAGCTAAAATAGTATACTAATCATTTTATGGTACTAATTATCCTCATGGGAATGAATTAACCCCATTACAGGAAAAGGAAAACCCCACAATAAATCATCAAGCCCCAAAATTAAATTATATGAAAATCTAATATGCTGATAAAACAAGGATGACATTGTCCATAATACCACTGAATTACTCTGTTTTCAATATAATATATTGTTTATTCTCATTTTCAATTTCACCATTAAGCGATAATTGCTAATGTTCCCATTCATAAGCTACTATTAAAGCAGTTGTTATATGTATGTCTTTCCTTAACGTTATCCTCATTCTCCATTTTTTTGTTAAACAAAACAGTATAAGGTCAAACATGCCTGAATCATAGTTTAGTTATTTTATGTTCTGTACCTTGAAGTGAGTGATATTTTCAGTGGATACAAAGTAACAATCATCACACAGCACTAACTGTTGTGCACCTTACTGCACAGATGTTATCTTTCAACATATTTTTAAACTGCTATTTGATTTGGACCCATGTCATCAACAAATTATTTCTTACCATTTTCTCTGGGGTAGATATTCTAATTTTCATTCAAGTTACACAGAAAAAAAAAAAGCTATTTCTTTTTCTCCATGGACTCACAATCTAGTAGAGAGGAAACAGGTAAAACTATAAAATTATGAAAAGTGAGATTAATTGCATATGAAACAAATTCTGTGTCCCATGAGAGAACAAAGATTCTGGAATTTGCCTTAAAATAAGCAAACATCTGAAAAAAAACACTGTCAAATTTGAAGCTGAAGTCATACAATATATGAATACATGTACATATTATTTCTTATAAGACAAAATATATTTCAAGAAAGTGTTTAATTTAAATATTTTACTAACATTATTTAGTTAATACCTAAAATTTTAAAATTAATTTTAAAAATCAACAAAAAAGTAAAGAAAAATTCTTTTCATTTCAACTGCCAGCCCAAAATTCTCTCAGAAGTAACTATGGTCAATAAACATTACCCCATGGATTTCAGTCTGGTTATATGCCAAGTTTTCCTTAGCTATCCTTTTATTGACAATCAAAATTACCACTGGGTTATGCTATAACAAATAATATTTCAATACGTTTTGTGATACATGACTGCTTGAGTAAATAGAAAGAACTCTTCTTGAGTAAATATAAAAAAACAACACTGGTTCATCAAACAATCAAACACTAAGGCTTTAAAAGATATGGACAAGTTGCCCTTCAAGGTTACTGTATAAATTTACAGCCTACCGCCATACATGGATTGCCCTGTTTCATATGCTTTCAGCAACACTCAATATTTATTTTACTTATCTGTCACATGTAGGATTAAAATGATCATACATAAAGTTAATTTCCAATGAGATTAAGGGATTTCAATCATCACTGGTTTGTATTTCTCATATCAATTACCTGTTCATATTTTTGCTCATATTATATGTTTTTTATTATTGTTTGGGAGGAATTTTGTATATATTTTGTGTAGCAGTTTTTGCTAGTTATGAATTGTATACAAATTTATTCAAGTCAATAATTTATAACACAGTCTCTTCTAAAACTTTTAAATTGTTAGATAATTATTTCTTTCAATATTGTCTATTTTTTGGAAGAACGTGTTGCTTAGACCTTTCTCACCACAAGACCAAAACAGTTTCTTTAAAAGCATTTATAGAATCACTTATTCATTACTTTATCACTTACATTTTACTTTTTATTTGATCTTCTGAAGCTTACTTTTGGTTGTGAATGACTTAGGGTGGATGTAAGGAGAGAATTTCCCCTGAATTTTCCTGTAAGCAAAGAAATAACAGCTTTTGGTTCACATGATCTTCAAGAATATGAAGTTAATGGAATATGAAGATAATGTTTCCTTCTGCAATAAAGAGGAAGCAGATCATGGAACTGTATCCCTGAAGAAAGATTTCTTTCAGTAATGCAGTACAATTCATGGCGAAGAAGGTTTTGGCCCTCTTTGCAAAAACCTATGGGAATTGAGTAATGAGGGACTGGCACAAAAATGATGACAGTTTGTTACTGCTCAGAGAGTCATAAAATGTATTTCAACTCTTAGTGAAAAATTTCATGTCTTCTGCTAGAATTCATCAATTGTAGCAAGTCAATGCGTCATGGCAAAATCATAGATCCTTCAGAGTTTATGAAAATTTGTAACCTAATTTTATACTTGCAAAAATCAATACCAATTACCTTAAAATTATTGGCTTTTATTATTTCCCCAGTGAGTTGGAATGTCATCTTAATCTTATTTTAATTTTCTTGCTAAATTATTTTATTGACTTAGCTAGCATATTAATGGATTCTCTTAGATCTTCTAGAGCTGGGTAGATGTGAAGGCAGTTGTTATAATGTTCATAAAGTCTGAGGAAACATAAATAATATGTACTTCTATATTGTCTTTCTGAAAAAGATGGGATGATAAGCAAAGGCCAGGATAAATGATAAGAATTAAATAAGTGAATCTAGATTCTTGATACATTGTAAATTAGATATAATTTTATGCTTTTAAGTATGTTATATTTATTTGGCGTACTGGTAAAATTCCAATGAATACTGCTGTGAATGAATGGTATAGGAGGAAGCTTTGATTTGTACAACTTTCCAGTACTGTAAATACTCCCATGTGACCAATTTCAAGCTGTCAATCTGACATCAGTGAACCCAGCCTCTGGGAGAGATATATGGTAGCATACCATAATGCAATCTTCCCACCCAAATGACACAACCAGAACATAGAATAAAATAAAGTGAGATAACAAAGAAATGAAGTCTTATTGTTAATGCTTACATATTCATGTTTTAGTAATAGCTGGGTTAGTAATTGCTCACAAATTCCTGAAAACTGAGCCAGCAGCTGCCATCATCCAGAATGAGATGGCTTCAGGACACTACTGATTATCCACAGACACTGAGGACGGTGGTTGTCACATATCTGGACTAACAGCTGTGCTGTTCTGGAGAAAATGCAGACAGAAGAAATGTCAAGAAATGAATGAGAATAGATTAATAATTCTACATTCAAATTAAATGTATACTTTTGTATATAATTCATCCTGACTTTAAATTAATTCCCAAAACAGGTGGAGGGGAAAAAAGAAAACAGAATAGCAAAATTTCATCTAAATTCTTATCCATCACCTGGTTTTTATCTTCTTCCTAATTCTTGCTCCTGACAGGATATTGGTGAGAAACTCTGGAAAACCAGAATGAATATTTCAGTTACATCCCATTTTGCCTTAGTTATAAGTTACCCGATTTATTTTTAAGAGTATTAACATTCTTGTCTTTTCTATAAGCCAATATTTATTTATATTCTCCTTTTAAAGGTTTTAAAATACTCAGATGACAAGTAGCTAAACAACATCTGAAATCAGACAGTCAAACATTCAACCCAAGATATATCCTGTGGAATAGATATATTCTAGATATATTCTGAATAAAAACAGAATATCATATATTCTATATATAATATATTCAAGATATATTCTGAGTAAAAGCAGCAGATGGTAGTGGAAAATGAAAGAGCAATAACCTTAATTCTAGTGTGTGCTACCACAAATACAGAAGTTTATATGACATATGTAACTAATCTTGTTTTTAAGAAGAGAGTGAGCCAAAAGACTTAAATCATCAAATATTGTTGACTAGCCATGAACTATGAAGCCTAGCTGACCTAATTTTCTTCAAAGAAGAATAGAATTTCTAAAGGTTCCTTTTTAATCCTTTAATAACTGGCTTCCTGCACATCCCACTTTATGGGAGTTGAGGAAGTAGAGAATTTATTTGGCTGGGCAATGGAGTGAAGAGGAAATTTTATAGGAATCTAATTAAACTTACAAACTTACAATGAAAGCTGGGTATGGTTGATTTTACATATTATAGCCAAACACAGCAAGGAAAGCTAAATATATTTTTTCTTTAATTTGGGAGTGGGGAATGAAGAAAGTTGAGACAAAAAGACTTCATGGAGGCAAAAAAAGCATATGGAAAAAGTTATTTAAAACATAGATGCTAAATTATACCAGAATGTTTGAGAAGCAGCTTACTTTTGCAGACAAAGGTAGAAGAAAGAGAAATGTAAATGAAGCAAAACATAAAGATGAGAAAAACAAAATCAAGTTAAATAGTTCATTGGATGCTTGTCTAACTCCTACATTTATGAAAAAGAATGTCTTTCATTTAACGGTAAAAAATTGTATCTTGAATAACTCTAAAATGCTCTTGCCATCATGAGATCCAATACACAAAGAGTATTTGAAGTGTGATCACAAACACAGGGTCTTAAAGATTTGCATGCCTTGCTAGATGAGCTAAAAATAAATGCACCTTTGATCCTTAAGTTGTCTCAAGAATTGGTAAAGTAGTTTAGTGACCAAAATACCGCATGGTAGTGCACATCTGTAACCCCAACTGTCAGGAGGCTGAGGTCAGAGGATGGTAGCAAATTTGTGACCAGCTTGAGCTACAAAGTGAACCTAAGTTCAGCCTGACTTGCCCAGCAAGACCTTGTCTCAAAAAAAGAAAAAAAAAAGCCACATAAAGTTTAAATATGCTATCCTTTTGGTTACAGTGTTCTTTTGTGAACACCTGAAGTCACTTTAAAAAAAAAGTTACTATCCTGCACACTAAAAGCTTTCACTTTGAACTGACTACCTTGTGAGCCTGTCTCAAAACTAAAAAAAGAAAAGGGCTTGAAATGCATCTTATTGTGAAGGCTATGAGTTCGATCCCCAGTGCCATACCAAAAAATAAAACAAAGGAAAGAAAAAATTGTTCTTGCCAATAAATACTACCCTCTTTTTACATTGTATTTTCCTTGGCAGAGGAGAAAGCAAATATAAACCCTAAAGGAGAGACTGAATAAAGTGAGTATAGTTAAATAATCAAGATGTCACTCAGTTTACTCTCTTCTAAGCCAAAAAATTGACATAGCCAGAAATTCTGTAAATTTTTCAGGGGTCACAATATATTAGAAAATACATAGCTTGAGATTTGAACACAAATAATTTAGTCTTCATGAATAGCATCAAGTATTTAAATAATGATTATTATTTTAATGAAGTATATCAATATAAATATAATTACTGCATCATTCATAAATATAATTTCACATATTGAATCCAGTGAACCCAGGTAATAAGTTCTAATTTGTATTTCTCCATTGAACATCCTTTTCTTTAAATATTGTACGCTCTACCAATTTTCAGAAAGAGCATTTATGTTTCTCTTTGCTAATTTCACACCCAATACTACAAAATTTTGTTGCTTTACTTTCAAAATAAAATAAAATATGATTCTTTCTAAATGTAACATTATTTCACTTTTAGTAAAATACAGAAATAAGTGATTTTTCTTCCATGACACAATAAGCATAAATAGCGCATTCCACGTCTTGAGTTACTTTTTAACATTTTTAGAGTAGAAAAATATACTTTTTTGGTACATAATTCTATGACCTTTAACAAATGCATAGAATTAAGTATTCACTACTCCAGTCATAATACAGGACATTTCCCTTTCTGTGAAATTTCTTCATGCCTCCTTTTTTTATAAATGCTAGGAATTTTAATTAAATGTTACTATGGAACTATTCAGAAAGCACTAAAAATCTTCTGTCATGATAACAGAAGAAAAAAATCACACAAAAGCATATAACAAATGAAGGACATATTTTCATGTATTCCAGAAAGTTCTCATACACAATTGAGAGCTAAAAGGGTAATTAACTTCAATTTCAGTTAGTAAAATAACTACCTGATGGAAACATAGGAGAGAGCATTCCAAGACAAGTTTTGTTTTGCTGTACATATAGATATTGTATATGGGTTTGTAATCCCAATACAGTCTGTTAAGTTTCCTGACCTATTAAGATTTTGCTTAAGAGAGCAATACCAGTTACTATTTATTAGAACTCTACTGGAAAGTTAAATTATCCTTGAGCCAAAAAACAACATACCACATCTAAATCTCTGTGGATCTATAAGAAGAAATGGGAAGAGGAGTACATATTTTCTTTCCTAATCTCTCTTACACCAAGAACAATCTACAAAAATATTTCAGAAAAATGGTTAGAACTCAAATTGCCTCAATATTAACAATTCAGTGTGCTTTAAGGAGTGCTCTTGAGTGGATGACAAATTTGCTCATGACCATGTGACTATATACTTATTTACTGTCCATCATTGTCAATGCTCCTCCAGCAAGGGCAAAGAAAAAGCTCTGGTTGCTACTGGCATCATCCCCTGGGGATACCAGGGACTTGCAGGCTCCAAGCTTCTATGAGATAGGCTGGCAGGAGAAAGGGGTTAATTTACACTCCTGTTTTACTTACTTTAGTGAAATGTATCTTTTAAATTGTAACTCAACTTCCTCTCTCCTTGGGATTTAAGCACAGATGCTAGCCAAAGGACAGAAAGATTCTACTAAAATTACTTTCCTGACACTTCCTTGTTTTGCCTGATATTGCCAGAGTGTGAGGTATTTTCGGAGAGACTCATCAACTCACTGCAAGTGAATATTTTGGGGCTAAAGCCACTAGTTTATCAAACATGCCCAAATGGACCCAAGCCCTAGCAATGAGACAAAGTTCTGGACACAAACTGAGATCCACATGAGGCATGTTTATATTTTGGAGCAGATAAATACTCTCAGATTCTACACAGTGTAATCTTTTCATATCCCTCCATACTCAAAATGCTCCCTCACCTACCCAGTGGTTTGCATGCATTCACGTATCTTTCTGTGTCAAATTCTTGGTGAAATTATTTTCACATGTGTTTGTGTTTATTTTGAAAATATAAATTCTGCTATCATCTTACATACCATAATGTAAGCTTACAGATGTTCTTAGCTTTTCATTTTGAAATTTCAGGCATAGAAAAGTTTGCAAAACTAGTACAAGGAATTTTGCATTTATGTATCACCAAACTTGTCCAGAAGGTTACTTGTTCCATAAATAAAGTACTCGAATCAAAAAGTAACTATGATACTTTACTATTCATCTATAGAAACCATGTGTCCCACATGCAGAATTAATTGAAGATCTCACCTTGCATTCAGATATCATCACTCTTAGATTTCTCTAACCTAGTACAGTGCTTCATTCATTGCTTATGTTATTAGACCTTGACAATTTAATGAGAACAACCAGTTATTTATTATAGAATAATCTTTATCTTAAATTTGTCTATTTCAACATGATACAATTTATTGCATTTTTGATACAAATTTTATATAAATGATGCTGTGCTCTTCTCAGTATACCAAATCAACAGACAGATGATAGTTATTATTACTGAGGTTGACTTTGCTGACCTCCTTGAGACAGTGTCTACAGGTATATTATACTATGAAGCTATTTTTTCCAGTGTAATTGACAAGTACATTTTAAGTAGATATTTTGAGACTATGAAAATGCCCCATTTCTCAGGTTTTGCCCCAGTAACTCCAACATCTGCTGATACAACAGTTATTACTCTGATGATTCTATGTATTTGCATCTATTTCTATCTTTTTCTTCGTTTATCATTTGGCATTCTTTTAAGACAGAGTGGCCCTTCTATCTTTACTCATTTATTAATATCATTCAGTATAAACTTAGATTTTTATGTGATTCTGTGAGTTACACATTAATTGCTGTAATTATTATTTTTCACTGAACTTATACCAGATTTGGCCCTTGGGAGTTCTTTAAAGTGGGTTCCTGTGTCCTGTCACATGCCAGTTTACCTCCCTGCTGAAGAGAAAAGCAGCCTCTTAACCAACCTACTCTCCATCTTTTAATTAGAGAAAGATATTTAGAAACCATGGTAATGAAACTAGCTGTGCTCACTGCTCCTTGAACACTATTGCTTCGTAATGACAAAGCTAGAAAATAATATGTATATGTATATATGTGTACGTCTGTATACATCTGATTCTAATTCAACACCACAGAGTTTGTATTAGTATTCTCGCTTTCGTATTGTGGTTCTTTTCTCAGCAGTGAGAAACCTGCTTTTAATCATCTGCAATATATTTACATATATGTTAGCTTCAGAACTGCCAACCCATAACCTTGCAAAGAAAAATTTACTAATTATAGCACTAAATTTGTGTACATTTATTTTTATTTTTGGCTTTACAACATCAAGTCAAAATGTTGTTTTCCAAAGTTAATTCAGTTAATTTTTTACTTCTCTATCCCTTCAGGGTATTATGTTAATTTTCTGTAATATAGTTATATTGGTACCTATTTTTATTCCTGCTTGGTTTCTTCTTATGTTCTTCTTGATTTTAATTATTTATTCAAATTTTCTTTATATGAAACATTGGCAAATACTGAAAGTCAAACTAAGAAAGAGGTACACACAGACTACAGTGCCTGTGTTCTTCTTTCCATGGTATTCCCTTCTTCTATCCTTTAGTCTGGTTCCATTGATGTCTTCTAGTTAATCATTTTCATAAATTCGTGGTTTACTCTTCCTGTATTGGTTTGCTCAAAAGAGTAGACATTTTTAATATTTTTCAAAAATCAGAATTTTCATTTAATAGTAATATTTACTATTTTTCATTGCTTTTTTATTTATATTGCCTTTGTATTAATTTTTATTTGACTCCTTCCATTGATTGAGTATTTATCCCCCACTCATGTGTTGAAATCATAACTCCCAGTATAAAATATCAGCAGGTGTGGCTTTTGAAAACACTTGGGTCAGGAGGGCAGAGTCCTGGTGACTGGGACTAGTCTTTCTAAACAGATTCCAAAAAGTTCCCTTGTCTTCTTCTACTGTGAGTGAATACAAGAATATGCCTGTATCTAAATCAGAAATATGGAGTCTTTATCAGACATGAAATCTGCCAATGCTTAGATCTTGGACTTAGAGCCTTCACTACTCTAACTAATACATTTCTGTTGTTTGTAGGACACTAGTCTATATTACTTTTGTTACCCCAGACCAAATAGACTTAGAAAGGCACATAATTCATTTATATTATTCTAGTATGAAAGTGTTTAATGGTAGGCCTTTTTAAAAATGTACCTCATGGATTGATAATTTTTAAATTCTTTAATGATACTTACATCTTTTTAATTGAGTTTAGTAGAAGAACATTTTAAAGTTGCAATAAAAGATAATTTTGGTTTAGGATTTTGTTAAAAACTTCATGACTTTGTTTAATTGTGATTAAGAATATTATTTATCGCATTTCTATTTTATAGAAATTATTGCAATTCTTCTGTGTAGAGGGGCATGATCTAACACATTAGGAGATGTGATATGTGTTAGGAGACAAAACTATATTCTTTTTTATATTGATATAAAGTTGACTGTATAACAATATAATTTATTTTTTATGCTTTTACTCCTTTTACTTTCTTAGTTACCTTCAATCCACACATTCTATCTGTCTGAAAAAGAGAATACCCCAACACCAGAACAAGGCTTTTGTCTTGCTGTAGCGGGTCCAGGGCTCATTATCTAGGCATGTTATTTCTCCTTTTGAAATAAAAATAAAAACCTGACCTCAACAAAGTCCTTCTGTGAATGCTATGAGGTAAGACAAAAGAAAAGAAAAATGAAAGAAAGAAAATAAGAGCACTAAGCACAGACTTACGATCAAGGTCACTATATAAACCATATAAAACCCTGTATTTCCATAATCCACCTAATGTGTCTTCTTTTTTACCAGTAACAATTTTAGTTGCTTCCTACCTGAGATTTATTAATATACACATAAACCTGTTGATATGTTATGAAAGTACTCTTTTATAAACTCTTCCTAAGCCCTCTAAATCAACCCAAATCTTACAATCAGTCTTTTCTAACACCTACATGTCAGAACACTATATTTTTCCATGGTTTGCAGTCTCATGCATTTCAATGACCCCTTAAGCCTAACTTATTTATCTACATGTGTATTGCTGATCTTTGACTGCAGTGGTTAACTTATATTAAGAGTGATTATGATAAAGTCTTCTAGTGTGTATGTTTACATGCATGCATGTGTGTGTGTGGTTTATTTTATAGAAGGAGTTATAGGATTATTTGGTATATAGAGAATCAGAAGTGTAATAAGATCATTTTGACTCATTGATTTAGTAAACGTGCTCTTTTTTGTCACTTTAATACTATGTTATACTATATATTGACTGATAATAGCATTTTTACTTGTGCTATCTTACTGTTTCCTTTGCCCTGGTATACTTTTGCCCTAGATCTTTCTTTGGTTCTTTTGCCAGTTCTTGCCAGTGTATGATGATTTCCATGTATAGAAGAATCTGACAAATTTTGATCCATGTTCACAAATTAGAAGTTATACAATGAAATAGAGTCTCAAATGAGTTTTTTTAATATCTTGATTTTTGTTTAAGAAATTAGAGGTTATAATTATGATGGTAGTTAAATGAGATAATTTCTTTGAACATAGGTTTATGTCACCATTAATAGACATTGTAGGGAACCTTCCCTGTGGACCCGCGCTGCCATGGGGAACATCACAGAAGCCGCATTGGGCGTAAGCTGCCTAGAACCTCCCCTGCGGGGCTGCCTTGCCACCAGGAACATCGCGGAAGCCCACCTCAGGACAAAAACTACCCGGGACTGCTTATGCTGGGCCCACCCTCCCACCTGGAACATCAGAAGACCTCAGCAGACTCAAGTCAGTGTGAAAAAAGTTGGAAATTCGCTCCCAGGTGGAAAACCTTGGACTGCAGTGGATTAACTGTGTCAGTGTGGTGAGTATGCCCCTAAAATAGAGGTGTACAGGGGATGAATAGGGCCAGTAGTAAAACCTCCTCCAACTAACTGTAAGACTTTGGTGAGTCTGAAAAGAGTGTGTGATACCCTTCTACACATGGAAAACATCAGGCAGAGTGAAAATGACAAAACGAAAAAGCAAAATGCAGTCTCAAACATATAGTTCACCATACACAAGTACAGGAGACATTGAAATAGAGGACCCCAAAAGTAACACACTGGGAATCTCTGAAAAGATAGCGAGTAAAAAAAAAAAAAACTCTATCAGGCTATAGAGCAAATCAAATTAGAAGTACTCTCCCATGTAAAGATAGAAATAACAACCTTAGTAAAGGGGTTGTTGAATGCAGCTAAAGAAGAACTAGAGAAAAAAGTACATGAGCATGGGAAACTGATTGAAACCTTGAATGAACAATATAAAAAACAAGCAGAATTTATGAAACAAACTCAAAGAGACATCCAAAAAACAAACAATTGTATGAAAGCATGCAAAACTGCCTAAAGGAAGCTCAGGATAGGATTTTGGACCTTGAGGACAGGATCACAATTAGTGATGAGGAAAGGACAGAACTTTTAAAAATAACAAAGCAGTATGAATTGACAATCCAGAAGCTTCATGATGATGCCAAGAGCAATAATGTAAGAATAATGGGCATTAGCGAAGATACAAGAGTCCAGGCAAATGACATACATATTTACAGAAATAATAGCAGAAAATTTCCCAAACATGGGAAAGAATCTGATATGCAGATAAGTGAGGCATATAGAACACCACTCACAGTCAACATAAATCCACACCCAGACACATAATAATTAAGATCGCAGACATACAGCATAAAAACAGAATACTAAAAGCTGTCAGAAAAAAGACACAACTCACCTATCAAGGAAAGCCTATTAGAATTACAGCAGACTTCTCAGCACAAACCCTCAAGTCAAGAAGAGCTTGGAGTGAGGTATTTCAAGCCCTGAAAGAAAACAACCTTCAACCCAGACTGATGTACCTAGCAAAACTTTCATTCAAATTTTTAAAATTTCATTCAAATTTAATGGAGAAAAGACACTTCCATGACAAAGAACAACTGAAGAAATTCATGTCCACCAAACCAACCCTAGAAAGAGTACTGAAAGATATACTACACAGAGATACTAGACATACTAGATACTGAAAGACATACTAGACAGAGATACTAGACATACTAAAGTACTCAAAGATATAATAGACACAGAAACACCAATACAAGATGGCCAATCAGTGAGCAACAAAAAACAGAGCCTCCCGGGAGAAACAATTCATATGCCAGAATAAAACACCCTGGAGAGACCCAGACAGAGGGAATTGGATCCTCCTGACACAGGAAGAAATTAAAACACAAAAAGTTCATCAAGTATGTTGGGAGTACAACTGGAACAGCTGGACACAGTATTTTCACTGTCACCTACCAATTTTGCAGTGGACTGAGTTTGAACCAGCCTGAATCCTCCATGGCCAGCAGAGCTGCCCAAACTCATTCCCACCATGACCCATGGGAAGCAGAGCAGTGCAGAAGTTGGGGGTTGGTGAGCCCGATGGAGAGTGGAGCCAGCAAAGGGATTTTCATTAATCCACCATCAGTGCTGGGATTGGGACACCCCCCCATGGGAAGGGCGTGATCAAATGGGCAACATGTTGGAATCTGGCAGGAGGAGCCTGAACTGGGAGCAACAGTGACTTCAGTTGGTTGCTCCCTCCCCAAAGCAGATTTGTGGGATTTTCTTGGACTGGGCCATGCCCCTGGCTGGGACCCAATGAGCCATCCCAAATCGATTCCCTGCACCTAGCAAACACTAACCAGGGGAAGGCCTCTGCAGTTTAGTTGGCCTGGTGGGGAGGGGCAGGTTTAGGCAGCTGCTGCTTGCACCTCAGTGATAAGAGCAGTCAGGAGAGGGGGATGACCCTCGCAAGCATGCTTGGAAGGAGACATGGCCAACAGGAAAGGGGGCTGGGACCTGCAATGTGACCTGTGTGGAGGAAGCCAGAACCATGACAGGAGAAAGAGGCAGGTAGAGGCCCCCAGCCCAGAACCCTGAGAGCCCTGATCCAGGAGAGGGAAAAACAAGGGCTACTGAGGGCAGCAAACACACAACAGCAGGCATGGCTTCAATGGACATTAAAAGATATCTTCAGGACCTTGTAGATGAGCTCAAAACTGAAATATTAAATCAGGTAAAGCAAGACATGAGTAGAGTAATAAAAGAAATGCTCTCAGGGAGCATCTCTCAGGAAGATACAGATGGTATAAGGGAGGAACACAAAAAAAGAAGAGAAACATTCAAAAAAGAATATAAAGAAAATATAGAATACATGAAGCAGATTCAAAGAGACTACCAGGAAATTAAAAATTCCATTGAAAGCTGGCAAAATGCCTTAAAAGAAACTAAGGATAGACTATTAAAACTTGAAGACAAGTTTGCAATGTGTGATTATGAAAGGAAAGATCTCTTAAAAATAACAAGGAAACAGGCAGTAACAATACAAAGGCTAAAAGATGATAAGAGAATCTACAATTTAAGAATAAGAAATGTGAACGAAGAAGCAGGAATACATACAGGCAAATTACAAAGGTTATTCACAGAAATAATTAAGGAAAACTTCCCAGTCATGGGAAAAGAAAATGACATTCAGTTATGTGAGGCATATAGAACCCCAGCCACCTACAACCAAAACAGAGCTACACCCAGACATATAATAATCAAGATACCAGAAATTCAATATAAAAACAGAATATTAAAAGCTGTTGGAGAAAAGAAATAGATTACCTATAAAGGTAAGCCCATCAGGATCACAGCTGACTTCTCCACACAGACCATCAGATCAAGAAGGGCTTGGAGTGAAATATTCCAAGCCCTGAAAGAAAATAACCTCCAGCCCAGATTGATGTACCCTGCAAAACTGTCACTAGAAATTAATGGAGAAACAAGATGCTTCCATGGCAAAAAGGAACTGGGAGAGTTTGTGACCACCAATTAAACCTTACAGAGAATACTGAAGTACATTATAGAGAGAGAAAAAAAATACCAGGATTTTAGGAACAGTGGCAGAAAGGCCTCAATGAGTGGGGCAGGCAGTAGAATGAAGGAGAAAAGTAGACAAACAGGCAGAAAAATAGCATAGCAGAAATGAGACAGAGAAGGTTGGCTATAATCTCTAACATAGATGGCCTTGATACACTATATTGTTAATAGTGCATCAGTATTTAAAAACCCACATTACTCACACTTCTCTGCTTAGATGTATTATATTCTGTTCCATTCATTCTACCCAGATTTGAGGGTACAAACAGTAATCCTGAAAATAACAGGATATAGTATGGTAATCATCCTTAATTCCCTATTAAGTCAATCTAAAGCTCTGTAAAACCTACACTGTTTTACCATAACTGATTGTAATCAAATCTGGTTTGTTAGATCACTGTTTTGTATTGATAGATTTTATTCAAAGCTGTTATGATTGATATTATCAAGTCTGAGAGTATAGGCCGATTTCTAGAAACATATGAACTACCAAAGCTCAGACAAAAAGATATAGCAATTTTGAACAACCCAATATCAGCTATTGAAATTAAAATGTAATTAAAAACTTACCAACAAAGAAAAGCCCAGGTCCTTATGGATTCACAGCTGAATTCTACAAGAAATTTAGAGATTTGATGTCAGTACTCCTTAAACTCTTCAATGAAATTGAAAAAAAAGCAATCCTCCCTAAATCATTCCTGGAGGCAAGTATTATTCTGATACCAAACCAGAGAAAGATCCAACCAAAAAAGAGAACCATAAGCCAATCTCACTAATGAACATTGATGTAAAG